>VMDO01008442.1:0-18445 GCA_007922755.1 Pedetes capensis
CTGTTTCCAAATAAGAAAACAATAAGGGGGGGGGCGCCTTAGGTGGAATTCAGTCATAAAGCACTTGCCTAGCGTGCATGAGGCCCTGAGTTCAACCCCGCAGTACTAGAAAATAAACAAAACAAAAAAAGGACACACTTGTTCTTGTTAGGTGCTGTAGAGCCAGGTCCAACTCATATATTACATTTTGCTTGTTTTTGTGGTACTGGAGGGTTGAACCCAAGGCCTTGAGCATACTTTGCAAGTGCCCTACCACTCAGCTGCACCCTAACCTCCTTCATTTTTTAATCATGAGACAGGTTCTGTCCCTAAATTACTCAGGTTGCCTCTGGTCTTGAATTTGTGATCCTCCTGCCTCTGCCTCCTGAGTTGCTGGGATTACAGGTGTGCACCACCACATCTGGCTTTTTAATATTCTTTTAGGAGGAAGCCATTGTTGTTAGGTGCCCTCAAGTTGGGTCTGACTCATAGCGACCCTATGTACAATAAAAGAAACACTTTCCGACGCTGTGCTATGCCTGGCGCCATGTCAGTGCTTCTCTGCTATTCAATGGCTGATTGGAGAGTGAGCTGCCAGGTCCTTCTCCCATTTGGGGAGTGCTGGGGATCAAACCCAGGGCCTCAGTGTGCACAGAGCAGCACTGTACCAACTGAGCTAAACCTCAGCCCGGAGAGAGCAATAGTGTAAGATAAAGGAAAGGCCATCAAGAAGTTGGGCACTCCCATTAGGAGGTCAGGGCTTCCCCTCTTCTCCCACACCTGAATCAGGGCTGTTAAGTGCAAGGTGCTACTGACTCAGGCAGCTAAATGCCTGCATTAATGAACGTCCTCGTGGAATCTGTCTCTGCCAGAGGCCTCCCACCAGCTCCTCTGCTCCCTGGCTTCCCCTTTCTGCTGCCCTCCCACACATCCAAGATGGTGGTAACCTAGGAGAGCCACACAGGCCCGCGCTCCCCTTCCACGCATGCGCGCCCGTGTCGCGCCGCGCAGGCGCACCGCCGCTTTTCCCCCGGCCGACCTTGGCCGAGCGCGCCTGCGCAGTGGGCGGCGTCTCGCGGCCAGGCGGTGGGGCCGGCTGCAGTCTGAGCCCGAGGGCGGCCGGCGCGGCTGTGTGAGCCGAGCGATGAGGCTCCCGCTGCTTCTGCTGGTGGCGGCGTCGGCGATGGTCCGCAGCGAGGCCTCGGCCGGCCCGGGCGGCGCGCCCAGCAAGAGGCTGAGGATGCAGTACGCCACGGGGCCGCTGCTCAAGTTCCAGATCTGGTGAGTGCGCGCCGCCCGCCGCCCGCCGCCCCGCCGCGCCCCTGCCCGGCGCCGCGCTCCACGCGAGGCCCCGGCTTCGCGGCCTGGCCGGCTGCGTGGTCCTCCCGAGGGCCGCCGCTCGCCTCGGGTCCGGCGGGGTGGGCCGGGGCCGGGGTCGGGGCCCCACCGGGGTGGAGGGGGCCGGGGGCGGCCGCTCGCGAGGCCCGGGTGTCGGCAGCGCAGCCCGCGGCGCCCCGGAGCCCGCCCGGCCCGCGCCCGCCGCCCGGCCTCTGCCGCCGCCGCCTCCTGCGTGTTAAATGTCCTGAGCGGGCGCACAGGAAGGGAAGGAGCCTGGCCGTTTTCGACATTGCTTCGTATTTGATTTAGGTGGAAACGGGAAATTGATGCATTTTGTAATGGGTTTTGGGAAAAACTCAGGTTTTTTTTCCCCCCTTTAAACCATGATGTTGGAAAACAGCAGAAATGAGAAACTTAGATCTGGAAAGGTGATGTGCTCTTAGGATAGGATGTCAGACTACCAAATCTTCAGAGTCCCGAACCTTTGAAATACTCGTATTGGACATAATTCATTTAAAATCAACTCTGGAAAACCTCATTCATGGAAAAAAGCAGAAATGAGAAACTTAGACCAGAAAAGATGATGTGTTCTTAGGATAGGATGTCAGATTACTAAATCTTCAGAGTTCTGATACGTTGAGATACTCCTATTGGACATAGTTCATTTAAAATCAGCTGTGAAAAACCTCATCTTGTAAGACCGCCGAAGTCTACATTTCTACTTCTTCATCTAGCTTTTTGCTTAATCACTGAAGATTGAGCAGATCTTTATTTTTTTTTTAATCAGTTTGTGCCATTTAAGCCAGAGCCAGAAAATAAGATGGTGAGACTTTTACTTTTGGAGGGAAAACTGCAGTTTCTTTCTGGTTACAAATAAAACAACTCCCTTCAAGTTTTACTATGTGCCGGGAATACATCATCTTTCATATAATAATGCTGTAAGTGGAAGCATGGGTTAAACATTGTAACCTTTTTCCTTGGTTTACTTTTGATTCTAGGGGTTGGACTCAGGGCCTCACAATGCTACGCCCCCAACTCCTCTGGCGTTTTCAAAATTAGAAAGTGGTAATCCTTTGCCAACCTACAAAGATTGTCAGTGGTTAAGAGTGGTGTTTTCGATTTAAGTAGTTAAAAGCCCCTGCAGTTTTCAAGTTATATAATTTTCCTGTATCCCATTATCTCTCGTTTGCATTTTTGCTTTTCCAAAGTACTCTTCTTTCACATTTGCTTACGTTGTTATTCTTGTCACAGTTTACCAGGTGTGTCTTCCACGGAGGATATTCATAATAAGCTTTTCAAAATGTGTAAGTAAATATAGGGAATGGCATTCAGTCCTTCACGTTAAGCTTTTTTTAAAAAGTCATGAATAACTTCAGGTGAACTTTTGATACTTGGTTTTTCTTTGTTTTTGTGTTAAGGATAGACTTTTTTCAAAAGTCAAATAAGAGTTAATAAGTTTCTTTTGCAGTCACCCTAAGCATGTTCCATAACAAAAGTGGTCACACACACACACACACACACACACACACACACACACACACACGCTATTGCCCTAGCAAATACACATAAATTTAGCTGCTTGTTTGTTGCTTTATTCCCCTAGAGACTAATCTGATTATAGTAAAGTGAATGTAAGGTTTCTGGTTTTGGTAAAATCTCTTGAACATTCATTTGCAAGTTTTGGAAAAAAGCTAATAGAATTGAAAATAAACAAATGAAAAACTATTCCATTTGAAATCTCAGTGCTATAAAATGGAGTCATTAACTTAATAAATTGAAAAACAGCTATTTTTACCTTCATTTTCACTAAATCCTTTTATTGTTGTTGTTTCCCGTACTGAAATGTTGAACCCAGGGCTTTGTGAATGCTAAGCAAGTGCTCTACCACTGAGACGCACTCCGAGCCCCTTTTTAAATTTATTTTGAGACAGGGTCTCACTAAGTTGCACAGGCTGCCTCTGGCCTCAAATTCAAAGTGGACATACCTCAGCCTCCAAGTGGCTGAGTTTATAGGCAGGTAGTATAGCACCTGGTTTATAAGTACTTTTTCTTAAATAACCGTAACTCAACATATCATCTGGTAATTATACCACTTTTGTAATTGCAAGCAGAACAAAATAGAAACACAAAGCACAATGGAACTGAATCAGAAAGAGATCAGATTTCCTTTTCCAACCTCTTGGACTCTTTCAATAAATGTTCATTCAGTACCTGCTGTGTGTCGGTTGTTGTTAGGTGCCCTCAAGTCAAGTCGGACATTCATTGTAACCCTGTGTACAACAGGGGAAACACTACCCAACACTGCCATGCCTGGCACTATTGTGAGTGCTTCTTTGCTATTCATAGGGTTTTCAATAGCTGATTGTTTCAGAAGTGGGCTGCTGTGTCCTTCTAAGCCTATAGCATCCACTATTCTCAGGTGGTCTCCCATCGGAAGACTAACCATGCTGGATCCTGCTTAGCTTCTGTGATCAGAGGGAATCGGAAGCTAGGGTAGTACGGCTGTAGACACCATGTGTCAGGAGCTAAAATATTTCATAGTGAATAAGACATTTGAAGCGTACAAAAATGGCACTATGTCATTGTAGATATCTGAGTCTTTGGTTTATTATGTTAATTTATTGAGCAATAGAATTTGATACTTTTGATGACATTGATTTCATACTTGTGAAAAAATTTATCATGGTTATTTGGACATTTAAATATTGAGCATTAATAAGGAAATTCTCTGGTCAGAACTTAAAGTTCCCTTGTTCCACTTTCTCCTTGCTTTGATTTTTATGTATATTGTATTCCAGAAGCCATTCTGGTAGGCCTGGTGTCTGGCATACACACTTTATTTTGTCCGTATATGTGATTTAACATCTAAACAAACCTACATTTGCTGCAATTTAGAGATTACTGACTACACATTTTACAGTTATACTTGAACATTAACATTTACTTGAATTACTACTGAGAATAATGGATTAAATGAAGTTTTCAAAACAAATAATATGGAAGAATTTTTAATTTTGTGTTAATTATCCAATGTTGTCATTTTAGGATAGCCAACTTCTAACAGCAGTTTTAAGAAGCAAATGAAGCAACTACTATAAAAATAGATTTTTATTTAAATTTATACTATCTCAGCCTTTGCTTTCATAGTATGTTGTTGTTAGGTGCGGTCAGTTGAGTTGGGTCATAGCGACCCTCATAGGGTTTTCATTGGCTGTTTGGGGATTGCTTCTGGAGTGAATTGCCGGGTCCTTCTCCCATTTTTGCGGTGCTGGGGATCGAACCCAAGTCCTCAGAGAGTGAGGAGCAGTGCTCTACCAACTGAGCTAAACCCCAGCCCCTTCATGTATATTGTTGTTGTTAGGTGCCATGGAGTTGGTGTCCGACTCATAGTGATCCTATGTACAACAGGCGAAACACTATTGTCAGTGCTTCTCTGCTATTCATAGGGTTTTCAATGGCTGATTGATTTTTGGGAGTGGGTTGCCGGGTCCTTCTAGCCCTACAGCACCTGGTGTTCCCAGGTGGTCTCCCACCCAAGTACTGACCAGGCCTGACCCTGCTTAGCTTATGAGATCTGAGGGGATCAGAAGCTACGGTGCTACAGCTTCAGGCTTCATGTACAGTAGCAAGAAAATAAAGATCTAAAACTAATTTATAAGTTGATACAGATCAGGATGGGTAAAATGCTGAATTGGAGAAATTGTGAGTTCCAGGGATTATTTTAGTTACTAGAGACTTGATATTTGCATATTCAACAAATATTTGAGCACTTGTTCTGCAAAGGTGCTTTGCTTGGTGCCAGGAATGTAATTCTGTGCTCGCATGGACTTCATAGGCAAGAGCTGAGACACCTTACTCCTTGGACCATTAACACATGAAAGTACAATTGTATTACATACTGTGAAGGACATTTGTATGTTGGTATGAGAGAGACCTGCTCAGAGGAACAGGACGTTTTCCTTCAGAAAGTGAACTGTGAACTGAGATCACAGTAATAAGATTGTTTTTGAGAGAGCTCTACTGGCTGGCAGTGAGGATAATGTGCAGTGGCCTTGGGAAGCTACCTAGTTCACGTGAGAAGCCAGAGAGTACTAACAACAAAGACCAAAGAACACGTGGCACAGACCCTGAGGTCTGGCAGGCTGTACATAGGAAAGACCAGCGAGTTTTATTATGAACAAGGCATTCCAGAGGACAAGAGTAGATGGGAAAACATTCAGGGAGGCTTTGGGAGCTGTCCCAGTAAGAGGTGATGGAGTTTGGAGTAGAAAGGTAGTGGTAGAAGTACACAGTAGAAAGATTTCAGAGATTGTAGTAGCTGTAGGTGTTGAATTAAAGTTAACCCTCTACACCAGTAGATTCTACATCCATAGATTTCAGCCAACCTCAGATTGAAAATATTTGAGGGAAAATATTTGCATATGTGTTGAACATATACGGGCTTTTTCTTGGCACTATTCCTGAAGCCGTACAGTACAACGGCTCACATACAACGTTTACATTGGTTTAGGTATTAGGAGTAACCTGAAGATGGTTTCATACTGGAGAGCGTGCATAGGTTACATGCAAATGCTGTGCCATTTCATGAGAGCCTTAAGCATCTGCAGATTTTGGTGGAGTTCCCCATAGACACTGTGAACTGTGTATATTTGGAAGGAAGAAGTGGCATGAAATGAAAGCTGTCAAAAGATGACTCCTGGCTTCTGCAATGGTTTTAAGCCATTCCCTAGAATGGTAAACAATTGAAACTGTTAGATGTAGCTAAAACCTGACTGATTTTAAAGGTTTTATGTCCTCTTAGAGAAAATAGAAACGTTTCCTTACAATTTGCTATTAGATGAGTGGTGAGAAATTAAGTTGAACATATCACTTTAAAATACCAAGGGAGCCTCAAATTTTGAGTCGTTTTGACTAGAAACTGCTGCTTTTCCTGGAATAGCAGTTTGGAGGTCCTTATTCTTTCTGCCGCTTACTCTTTGAGTGACATTTAGTGAGTTATGTAATCTCTTTAGCTCTCAGCTTGTTCATCCATATAATGAGGATGTTGGTTGTATCCCAGTTACCTCTGATATTCTGTTATTCCATTTGTGCTGGTAGGAGACAAAAAGGGAAAGAATAGAAGCATGCATATGTGTTTATCTTCTGTATTGTTACTTAACAAAGTGGTTGGAGTCCTGGTTCTTCTGGTGGACACCTTCCTTGCTCTCCCAAAAGGGCAGTCATGTTTGCACATGTTAGATGCCATCGAGTCAGGTCCAACTCATAGCAACCCTCGGGACAAAGAGAACAAAAACGTCCCCAACACTGTGCCGTGCCCGACACTGTTGTCAATGCTTCTCTGCTATTCATAGGGCTTTCAATGGCTGTTTCAGGAGTGGGTTTTCAGGTCCTTCTTCCATTTTTGTGTTGCTGGGTATCGAACCCAGGGCCTCAGTACAGAGTAGCACTCTGCCAACTGAACTAAACCCCTTATAATAACTCCATTGCAAACTGGGATTGGTGAAGAGGAAATTTTGTTGTGTAGGTTTTGTGTGATCTGCTGATAATCAAGTCTTATAGTGATGGTGATGTTTTCTAAATTTTTGATTATGGCTATTTTTTTCCATGCCACTTGTTTATCTCCCTTTGTGGTTGGTTTTTTTTTTTTTTTTTTTTTTTTTTTTTTTTGTCCAGTTAGTAGGAAGCTATTGATCAACATGCCTGTTGCCCTACCACTGTGGTGCCTGATCCCATCAGATCTTGAAAGCTAAGCAGGGTCCGACCTGGTTAGTACTTGGATGGGAGTCTGTCTGGGAACTAGGTGCTGTAGGCTTGGGAGAAGGACCTGGCAACCCACTCCCCCAAAACAATCAGCCGTTGAAAACCCTATGAATAGCAGAGAAGCACTGACAATACTGTTTTGTCTGTTGTACATAGGCCCACTATGAGTACAACACTGACTTGAGGGTACCTAACAACAACAACATGGGTCAATGAAAATAAGGAAGACTTTGAAATTAGATGGATTGACATAGTGGATGCAACAATAGGCTTAAACATAAAAATGATTGTATGCCTGGAACAGAATCGGGGAGTGTTTCATTTCATTGTACATGGGCTCACTGTGAGTTAGGAGCCTACTTGACGGCACCTTATAACAACATAAGGATTTTTTGTTTTGTTTTATAATGAAGTTTGAAAACCAATTGTCTGATGAGAGACAGATGTAAACAACTTTTATGGGAAATGGAATAAGTGTTCTAAAAGAAGTTATATGTAATAAAGAGCCATGGAAATACAGAGGGAAGAAGGATTACTTATTTGGGGAAGTTGGAAGGCTTTGCAGAGGAGGAAATAAAGTCTTAAAGGATATAGAAAACTGCAGAAGATAGAGTTGTTTTCAGGTGCCTTTGAGTTGTGTTTGACTCATAGTGACCCTGGGTACAACAGAACAAAAGACTCCTCAACACTGTGCTATTCCTGGCACTATTGTCAATGCTTCTTTGCTATTCATAGGGTTTTCAATGGTGGATTGTTTCACAAGTGGATTTCGAGGTCCTTCTCCCTAGCCTATAGCACCTAGTATTCCCAAGTGCTATAGACAAGGTGGAGGAAATAATGCATCCAGATATCAGTAAAGGAAAAAAATAAAGGAACACACTCACAACTTCTAAGAGCTCTGGGACATGGCCAAGAGACCAAATCTGAGAGTCCAGGGGGTAGAAGAAGCAGCCAAAATAAAAATTAAAAGCATAGAAAGCCTGTTCAATGACATTATAGCAGAAAGTTTCCCAAATCTGGGGAAAGAAATAGACATCCGACCACTAGAGGCATTTAGATCCCCAAAAAGATATGACCAGAAAAGAATCTCTCCACAGCATATTAGAGTTAAAATGTCAACACTACAGAACAAAGACACAGTATTAAAAGCTTCAAAAGAAAAATACTAACTCACTTACAAAGGCAGATCCATCAGAATAACGTCAGACCTCTCAACACAAACCCTAAAATCCAAGGAACTAAGTGATATATTTCAAGCCCTGAAAGTAAATAACTGCCAACCAAGATTATTATATCTAGCAAAGTTATTTAAATTTGATGGTGAAATAAATAAAGACCTTCCAAGACAAACACACACAATAGTAATTCATGACCACCAAGCTAGTATTGAAGAAGAAACTTAAAGGAATCTACACACACAGGATGAAGACAGGCATTCTCAATTGTGAGAGTGTAGGAGAGACTACATTTCCATGAGAGGAACAGATCAATTAGTGAGACTAGGAAAGAATCAGTTGTGTCTCACTCAAAAAATCCATCAAACTTTGAAGGGGAAAGAACAGAACAAATAGTATATGAACCAACCAGGAAGACACCCAACACAGTTACAAGAACCCCTCTCAGTAATAATTCTAAAAAAGTCTTAACATTTCAGTTAAAAGATATAGACTAGCTGATTGAATTAAAAAATAAGATTCAGCAGTTTACTGTCTGCAAGAAACACACCTCACTGGCAACAGGAAACACAGACTGAAAGTAAAATGATGGAAATTGATGTACCAGGCAAATCAAATGGAAACAAACCAAAAAAAAGAAAAAAAAAAAAAAAAAAAAAAAAAAAAAAAAAAAAAAAAAAAAAAAAAAAAAAAAAAAAAAAAAAAAAAAAAAAAAAAAAAAAAAAAAAAAAAAAAAGAAAAAAGAAAAAAAAGAAAGAAAGAAAAACAGGAGTAGCTATCCTTATATCAGACAAAATAGACTTCAAGCCAAAATTAGTCAGAAGAGATAAAGGTCACTTCATATTAATAAAGTGAAAAATCCATCAAGAAGATACTGCAATTGTAAATATTCTGTGGGTGCCAAAAAATGTAAACACATTTTAAGAAATGTTATCTGTGTATTACTTTTTGAAATCGAGTTGAATTGTGGTACCAATGTATAGCATGATGTTCATTCAAAAGATGGCGTTAATCCAATGAATGCTAGTGCCACTATGTCACAGGCAGGACACTCAAAGAATGGTGGAAGCACTGCTGTTGTTCAGGGAGTGCAAGAGCATTTTGAAGTGATATTTGAAAACTCAGAACACTGGCAGTGTAGTGCCAATGGAGGCATGAGTGTGCAGCAGAACCTTCAACACAGCCTAACAGTTGCACATATTTGTGATCAGTCTGAGATGGACGGTGTTTGTGATATGCACAAGAGAAGATTCAAGAGGCCTCACACAGCAACAAGACCTGTTTCTTCTACGGTAACCACTTTGAACACCTGATAATTGTAGAAGTCAAATGTAACTCACATCCATGTTGTCAGTATATTTTGAGTATTACAGTTTTAGTACATTTTTTTTTTCTTTCTTACAATGTATATGCCTTTTGGGGGGCACCCTCTGTATATGCACCGAATATTGGTGCACCCTGTTTTATAAAACAAACACTGCTAGGCATAAAGGGACAGCTAGGTCCAGATGCAATAATAGTAGGTGACTTCAATATTCCACTCTCATCAATAGATAGAACATCCAGACAAAAAAATCAATGAAGAAACTTTAGAGTTAAGCTGCACTATAGATCAGATGGACTTAATAGACATCTGCAGAGTATTCTATCCACCTTTTTGTTCAAATATTATAGATCCAGAATTACTATTAGACAACAATATGTGGAAATTTATTTAAGATTTTGTTGAAGTTTTCAATAAAGTGAAGAATTTAGCATTAGAGTTACAAAATGAGTAGATGAATTTGGGAGACTTATATGGGTGTTGGATAAAGTTGAAATTAGATGTGGAAAGGAATACTTATAACAGGAGGTTAAGTGGTGATCTATATTGAAACACGCTTAAATGGGAAAAACATTCATTGATCATGAACTGCTAAATGCTGCAGTCTATTTAGATCCTAGATTTAAGCTTGCTAAGTAATGAAAAGGTTGCAAAAGTTCAAAAACAGATTTAGCATTTTAAAAAATTTAACGGAATTACAAATAGAAGACCAAATTAGAGAAATAGATCCAAATGTCAGCTCACCTAATTTCAGCCTCTAAATTCAGTTCCTCATAAGAAGGAGAAACAGACATCTTAGAAGAAATTTTTAAAATTTCTTAAATACTGAATGGGTAAAAGACACTAAAAGGTCTATTGATGTTTTTCTCAAAAAGAGTTTTAAGCCCTCCCTAGAACACCACAAGATAAAAAAAAGTTTTGGATTTTTGGGAGGTGTAAAAACTGATATTCTACTATTGTATCAAGCTGCTCAGATCATATTGGTTGTCCCTGCTCTATAAGTAAGTGTAGAGAGAGCATTTTCAGCCCTTAAATTTATTTTGGCACCACAAAGGATCTCACAAAATGGGGATAAAATTAAAGAATGTATTGTTTGTATGACTGAAAGAAAAAAGTTTAATAATTAAAAAATCACTGATTTGATTTATTTTTGTTTTGTTAAAAATTTCAACCCAAACTTGAACCCTCTGCATTTTAACATATTGAACTCATGCCCAAACCTGAACCCAGTTATTCACTCATTTGAAACTCTGCTATTGAAGAAGGCACTAACTCTTTTCAAGGGTTGAGTATATCTTAAAGCCCTCACCTCCCAGCACTGCCATGATGGCAGATTCAACATGGCTTTCAAAGGGAACACATTATTTTCAAACCTCAGCACCTGGATCATCTGGTCATTCTATTGTTATTTTGTTTTTTAGGACCCTCCATGCTGTTTTCCATAATGACTGCACTATTTTCCATCTTCACTATCAGGACAGAAAGGTTGCAGTTACTCGGCACCCTCATCAATACTTGTTTTTTCTTCTTTTGGCAGCAGCCATTCTGGTAGATGTAAATTGATACCTTAGTGGGGTTTTCATTTGCTAGGGCCTCAAAATATGTTTTATTTTATTTATTTATTTTTTTTGCCATACGAGGGGTTGAACCCAGAGCCTCACACTTGCATGCTCTGCAAGTGCTAGACCACTGAGCTGCTGCAACCCTCAGTCCTTTTTTTTTTTTTTTTTTTTTTTTTTTTTTTTTTTTTTTTTTTTAACTTTTTGAGACAGGGTCTCACTAAGTTATGCAGACTGCCTGTGGTCTTGAATTTGCGATCCTCATGTCTCCGCCTCCCAAGCCACTGGGATTACAGGTGTGCGCCACAGCACCCAGCTCTTAAATATGTTTTTTATTTGAATTTTCTTGTGGCATTTCCATCTCTTTTATCATTTTTTTCCTTTGCCTATTACGGATTATTTTTGAATGTAAGCTCTTGTATTGAATTGCTTGGTTATTGCTTCTGCTTTTTGATTTTATGCCTTTTTTCCATACTCCCTTAGATTTTTTTTCCATTTTACTCCTTTCTCAAGCACAACAAAAGAAACAGCTTCCCAGCTTCAGCTATTATCAACTAACAAATCTTATCTTTTGCTTTGGAATGTTGCCAGAGGCAAAAGGCATTGATTTTTTTTTTTTCTGTTTTACTTGATATTCTATCTCTAGATCTTAGAACAGTGTCTGCCAACAGTCGATATTTGTTTAAAAAACAAAACAAAAAACCCAGGTATAATCTGTAGTAGTCCCCTGTGTTTGGCCCTCTGATAACCTGTGCTCAGCATTCCCTCCTCACTAACTCCTCCCTGGAATACAGATTGATAATTCACAATCCAGTTCCTTTCTGATAGGTTTTTACCTGGTTGTCCTCTACCCCCACTTGGTAGCTGTATGTGTAGCACGTGGTACATGGAGAGCTTCACTGCTGAGCACACTGTGATATCAGTAATCTTGGCCCCGCGTGTGAATTCACTGCACTGCTGCCAGCCCTGGTCCTGCTGCCCTCATAACCTGACATACTCTTACTAATAAAACCCTATCGTGTTTTTCTTTCATTTTCAACGTCTTCTGCCAGGGTGTAAAAAGACGGGAATGGGAGCACGTGTGGTAGATGGTACCTTACCAATTTCACTGAAGGTGAGGGATGTTGTTGTTGTAGTTAGGGGCCCTCAAGTTGGGTCCCACTCATAGTGACCCTACATACAATAGAATGAGCACTCCTTGACGATGCCAGGCACATGATCTTTTTTATGTTTAAGCCCGTTGTTGCAGATACTGTGTCAATTCATTTAGTTGAGGGTCTTCATTTTTTTTGTTGACCTGCCACTCTCTCAAACATGATGGCCTTTTCCGGGGATTGGTCCTTCCTGACTACATGTCCAAAGTACGTCAGATGCTGTCTAGCCATCCCTGCTTCCAAGGAGCTGATTGTACTTCTTCTAGGATGGATCTGTTGATTGTTTTTGTGGTCCATGATATATTCAATATTCGTCTTCAGCACCGTAATTCAAAAGCATCGATTCTTCTCCTGTCCCCCTTATTCAGTGTCTAGTTTTCACAAGCATATGATGCAACTGGAAATAACTATGGGATGAGTCAGGCTAATCGTCATCTTCAGTGTGACAGTTTTACTTTTCAGCACTTAAAGAGCTCTTTTGCAACAGCTTTTCCCAGTGCAGTGCATCTTTTAATTTCTTGACTGCTGCTTCCATGGGTGTTGATAGTAGAACCAAGTAAAGCAAAATCATGGACAACTTCAATTTTTCCTCCATTTATCATGAAGTTGCATACCGACCCAGTTGTAAGGATTTTTGTTTTGTTGATGTTGAGATACAATCCATCCTTAAGCCTATGTTCTTTGATCTTCATCAGTAAATATTTCAACTCCTCTGCGGTTTCAGTAAGGAAAGGTGTGTCATCTGCATAACGTAGGTGGATAATGAATCTTCCTCCAATCCTGATGCTGCATTCTTCTTCATAAAGTCCAGCTTCTCAGATTATTTGCACAGCTTAGAGATTGAAGAGGTTTGATGATAGGGTAAAACCCTGACGTACATCTTTCCTTCCTTCAAACCAAGCAGTGTTTCTTTGTTCTGTTCAAACAACTGCCTCCTGGTCCTTGTACAGTTTCCTCATGAGTACAATTAAGTGCTCTGGTATTCCCATTCTTCACAATGTTATACATAGTTTGTTGTGATGCACACAGTCAAATGCCTTTGCATAGTCAATAAAACATAGACATCTTTCTGATATTCTTTGTTTTGTCTAATATCTCTCTGATATTAACAGTGATGTCCCTGGCCATGCCCTCTTCCGAATCTGGCTTGATTTTTCTAACAGTTCCCTGTCAGTATACCATTGAAGTCATTTTTGAATGATCTTTGGCAAAATTTTACTTGTGTGAAATATTAATGATATTGTTTGATAATGTTCACATTTGGTTGGATCCTGTTTCTTGGAAATAGGCACATATATGGATCTCTTCTAGTCAGTTGGCCAAGTAGCTCTTTTCCAAATCTCTTGACATAAACAAGTGAGCACCTCCAGTGCTGCATCTGTTTGAAACATTTTAATTGGTTTTCCATCAATTCCTGCAGCCTTGTGTTTTGCGAGTTCCCTCAAGGCAGCTTCCACTTCCTTCAGTATCATTGGTTCCTGATCATATGCAACCTCTTGAAATGGTTAATCATCCACCTATTCTTTTTGGTATAAGGACTGTTCTTTCCATCTTCTTTTGATGTTTCTTGCATCATTGAATATTTTCCCTCTTGAATTCTTCACTATTGCCACTTGAGTCTTGGCTTTTTCTTCAATTCTTTAAGCTTGAGAAAAACAGCATTGTCTTCCCTTTGGTTTTCTATCTCCAGCTCTTTGCACATGTCCTTATAATATTTGATTTTGTCTTCTCAAGCTGCCTTTTGAAATCTCTTTAGTTCTATAACTTCGTTACGTCTTTCTTTTACTTTAGCTACTCAGTGTTCAAGGGCAAGTTTCAGAGTCTCTCATCAATTTGTCTTTTTTTCTTTTTAATAACCTTTTGCTTTCCTCATGAATGATGTCTTTGATGCCATGCCACAACTTGCTGGTCTTTGATCATTAGCGTCTAATGCATCACATTTGTTCTTGAGATGGTTTCTGAACTCAGGTGGAATATACTCAAGGCCATACCTTGGTTCTCATGCACTTTTTGTAATTTCTTCATTTTCATTCTGAACAACCAGAGTAGTTGATGGTCTGATCCACAGTGAGCACCTGGTCTTATTCTGACTTTTGATATTGAGATTTCCCATGGTCTCCACAGAGGTTCAGTTTGGTTCTAGTATGTTCCATCTGGTAAATTACATGTATATAGTTGCCATTTATGTTGGTGAAAAAACGTATTTGCAATGAACAAGTCATTGGTCTGACAAAATTCTATCATGTGATCTCCGACATTGTTTCTGTCACCAAAGCCAAATTTTCCAACTACTGAGCAGCCTTCATGTTTCCAACTTTTGCATTCCAGTCACCAGTAATTATCAGTGCTTCCTGATTACATGTTCGATCAATTTGAGACTGCAGAAGCTGGTAAAAATCTTCCCTGTCTTAATTGTGGCCTTAGTGTTGGGTTCATTAATTTGAATAATAGTCATATTAACTGGCCTTCCTTGGAGGCATATGGATATTATTCTATGACAGCCCTCTACTTCAGGCCAGATCTTGAAATGTCTGTTTTGTTGAAGAATGCAACCTCATTTCTCTTTAAGCTGTCATTCCTGCCATGCTAGATCAGATGATTATCTGATTCAAAATGGACCATAACAGTCCATTTTTACTCACTGATGCAGAGAATGTTGATACTTATGCACTCCATTTCCCTTTTGATGATTTCTAATTTTCCTAGGTTCACACTGTGTACATTCCATGTTTCAATTGTTAATGGATGTTTACGGTTGTTCCTTCTCATTTTGAGTCATGCCACATCAGCAATGGAGGTCCCTGGCGCTTTATTCCATTCTCATCATTAAGGTCAACTCTACTTTGAGTAGGCAACTCTTCCCCCAACCTGGGGGGCTCACTTTCCAGCATTATATCTGACAGTGTTTCTCTGTTATTCATAGGTCTTTCAGTGACTGACTGTTTCAGGAGCAGGTTAGCCATGTCCTCCCTAATCTGTTTGGAATCTCAGCTGAAACCTGTCCACCATGGGTGATCCTGCTGCTATCTGTAATATCGGTGTCATAGCTTTCAGTATCACAGCAACACGCAAGCCCCCACAGCCTGACATGCTGTCAGACAAGTGAGGGAAGGTGAGGGATAGCCATCCAGTTCTCTCTTTTGTATAAGCTCTGGATCTTTGAGCTTCCAAATAGGAATTTTCCCAAAGCAGAAGTAGAGTTTATGTATTTTTTCCTCTTCCTCCTCCTGTTGTTGTTGTTTTGTTTTGGTGCTTTGTTTTGTTTTGTTTTGTTTTTTTGGAGTAGTAGTAGTAGTAGTAGGTGTTTTTTGTTTGTTTTTTGAGACAAGTTCTTGTTGTGTAGCCCAGTCTGACCTGAAACTCACTATGTATACCAACCTGGCTTAAACTCCCATCAGTCCTCCTGTTTTAGCCTCCTGAGCACTGGGATTACAGGCATGCTCCATGCCTAACTAGGTTAATTCTAAAAATCTCCTTTCTTAGCCAGGCACAGTGGCGCACGCCTGTAATTCCAGTGGCTCGGGAGGCGGAGGCAGGAGGATCACAAGTTCAAGACCAGAGGCAGTCTGTGTAACTTAGCAAGACCCTATCTGAAAAAAGTAAAAAAAAAAAAAGGGGGGGCTGGGGTGCAGCTCAGTGGTCTAGCACTTGCAGAGTGTGCTAGCGTGAAGCCCTGGGTTGAACCCCGAGTACCACAAAAAAAAAAAAAAAAAACTCCTTTTTGTCTACATCATAATTTATATAATTTTCTTCTAGATTTTGTTACTAGATTGGTGATGTTGTCATGTTTTGGTGTGGTATAATCTTATGAATTTCTGTGATTTCAGAATTTGAATAAGAATTTCATAGAGGTTGTTGTTGTTAGGTGCCATTGAGTCATGTCTGACTCATAATGACCCTTTTAGGGTTTTCAATGGCTGATTGTTTTGGGATTGCCTCGAAAGTGGATTGCCATGCCCTTTTCCCATTTTTTGTGGTGCTGGGAATCAAACTCAGGACCTCAGAGACTGCAGAGCAGCGCTCTACCAGCTGAGCTAAATCCCAAACCCCATATGTCAGTCACTTTGTGGTGCTGTGGGGTTTGAATGTTGCTGTGGTGCTGAAAGATATGCTTTTGGTGTCTCAGATAGCAGCAGGACATCCCATGGTGGACAGATTTCACTTGAGCTTCCACATTAAGACAGACTAGGGAGAAGGACCTGGCAGCCGACTCTTGAAACAAGTAGCCATTGAACAGTAATAAGTAGCAGAGAGGCTGGTCTTCATTTGTTGTAGTTAGGGTTGCTGTGAGTCGGATCTGACTTGAAGGCACCCAACCGCAATCACATAAAAAGGGCTGAGAATGTAGCTCATTGGTAGAGTGCTTTCCTAGTACGTGTATAGCCCTGGATTCAATCCCCAACATCATAAGAAAAAATTTTTTTTCATTAGTTTAATGAGTTAGGTAATGTCCAAATGAGTGCATATAATGAGTTAGTTTTGTTTTGAGTGGTAGAAAAAATTAAAAGCAGAGAGTTGTTAGGTGCCATGGATTCAGGTGTGACTCATAGTGACCCTTTACATAACCAAAGGAAATACTACCTGATCTTATGCTATGTCCAGCACCACGTCATTGTTTCTCTGCTGTTCATAGGATTTTCAATGGTTGATTGTTTTGGGAGTGGACTGCCAGGTCCTTCTCCCATTTTTACGGTGCTGGTGATTGAGCCCGGGTCCTTAGAGTACACAAACCAACTCTCTAGGGAGTACATGGTGTGAAAAATTCCTGTTGCAGTTCTTGTAAGAATGAAAGTGCAACAGTTATTTTATGATCGCTCTTTATTCTGGCATCACACTGCTTGCTTTTGAACGCTTTGTAACTAATTTTATTACTGTTTCACATTATGGAATATGGCATTTGTACCACAGACAAGACAGTCTTTTTCCTTACGTATGTTACCTGTCTTTCACTTTGATTAGGGGTTCATATGGAAAATAGTTGTGTCTTTGTGATTATTCTATTCTATTTATTTATTTGTCTATTTATTTATTTTTATTTTCCTGAAATTGGGGAGTTGAATCCAGGGCCTAATTTGTTGTTGGGCAAGTGGTCTGCCACTGAGATGCATCCCCCATCCCTGTGTTATTTTTCATTTTGAGACAGAATCTTGTTAAGTTGTACAGATGACCTCGAACTCCCAGTCCTGCTGCCTCAGCCTCCTGGGTTGCTGGATTACAGGTAGGCACCACTGTACCCAGCAGTCATTTTGACCTGGTTATATCAGCACTACCAATTCAAGGTGTCACCTTGCATTTAGGTTATCTTCAAGTTTCTGTCTTGGTTACTCAATATAGTCTTAATGTTCAGTTCACTTAGTACACTGGGTCCGTGTTTATTATCATCAATTTTACTAATAAAGAAAGAAAAATTATTTTCTATGAAGGATAGGATCCAGGTAGTTTATGACCTAGGAGAAGTATGATAGATATACCAGTGAAATTATAGTTTGGTCTCTACTTGCCTTATTACTTTGACATATGTGTTTGTAATTAATGCACTTCTCTTGTAGCATTTGCTGTATATTTGTTTCTCTCAAATTAGATTTTGAGCTGCTTTAGCAAAGGAGACAAAGAAATGTTTAACCTGCTGGGTACTGTGGTGTGTCCCTGACGCAGGAGGGTGGTGGGTTCAAGGCCAGCCTGGACTGGCCAGAGAGTTTGTGGCCAGCCTTACTTAGCAATATAGTGAAAATCTGTCTCAGGAAGAAAAAAAAGATGAAAAGTAAGTGCAACCAGAGCGCTCCTTGGAGGCAAGGATGGCTAGACTGCATCTTACGTGTTTTGGACATGCTGTCAGGAGGGTCCAGTGCCTGGAGGACATCATGTTTGGGAGAGTGGAGGGTCAAGGAAAAAAGGAAGACCCTCAACTAGAGGGGTTGACACATTGGGTCCAACAGTGGGCTTAAACATAAAAAAGATTTTGTGCCTAGCACAGCGTTGGGGAGTGCTTTGTTCTGTAATACATAGGATGGCTTTGAGCCGGGCCCTACTCAGTGGCACTCAACAACAAAAACAACAATCACTTAAAGTACTGTTAACATTTTTCTAAAAATGGTGATAACAATTTACCTATGTCATGTATACTGTCACTTTTACGTGCCTTATCTCTAAAGTGGG
>VMDO01008442.1:18545-34609 GCA_007922755.1 Pedetes capensis
TGAACTCAAGGCCTCACGCTTGCATGCTGTGCAAGTGCTGGACCACTGAGCTGCACCCTCAGCCGTTTTTTTTTTTTTTTTTTAGCTTTTTGAGACAGGGTCTTGCTAAGTTTTGCAGACAGCCTCTGGTCTCGAACTTGTGATCCTCCCGCCTCCGCCTCCTGAGCCACTGGGATTACAGGCATGCGCCACCGTGCCCGGCAGTACAAAAAGTTTTAATCAATTTTTGGCTTTGTTTTGTGGTAATATAAATTTTGATGCTGCAGCGGTCACATGCTTTAGACGACATTCTCCTCACTGAACTGTGTAGAGGATGGGAGGTATGTTATAGGAAAACAACTCGTGACTGAGAGGTTCAGAGCCATTGATATGATGGTGCGTGAATCTCACTGGGTTCCCTAAGACCCACAACACATAGTCATTTGGCCACTTGAGTCATCTCATGTGCTTTCTGGAAAGAGGATCTTTGCAAGATGACTTTCTACTCTTGAGGACTTTGGCGCTAGTTACTGGTTGTTGTTGTTGTTGTTAGGTGCCGTCAAGTCGGTATCCGACTCATAGCAACTCTCATAGGGTTTTCAATGGCTGTTTTGGGATTGCCTTGGGAGTGGATTGCCAGGTCCTTCTCCCATTTTTGCGGTACTGGGACTTGAACTCGGGACCTCAGAGACTGCAGTACAGCGCTCTCCCAATTGAGCTAAATCCCAGCCCTAGTTACTGGTAGAGATAGGTATTTCAGTGGCTGGGTGGAAGATGCAAGAGTAGTAGTAAGGGGATCATCCTGGCCATAAGAGAAAGTACATGCAGTTATTTTTCAAGAGATTAGATATTTCAGGTTTATCTTTTAAAAAGGAAAGAAAAGAAAAAAAAATCTAAGGACCTTGAAGGCTTTGGAGTTAATAGAAAGTGAAGAGCTATCGATTGGTAGCAAAATAGTACCAAAGAAAGATGACTTTACGGGAGTTATAATGTGATAATGAATGGCATAAGATGAGAGTGCTACCGAGCACAAAGAAAATATGTAAGACTTTTAGAGTTAGCTGGCTATTGTTTTGGAGGTTCTTAGGCCCGATGAATAGCATGGGGGGAAAAGTAGTGAGGGAAGGCTCAAGTGAGGCAACTTTCCTGTTAGTAATTCTTAGAAGTTTCAGATTATATTTCAGCCTTAAAATCTTAGTCACCCTGTGGGGATGCTTGGCCTGAACCAAGTGCTATGACCAGAAGACTAGGTAGTTCGGCCAGAAAAGAAAAGCCATGAGAAGTTTGTTTTTGTTTTGTGACAATTGAAGATTTAGTGAACAAGAGTTATTATAAACAAACCTTAGGTTTCTGGCTTTGAAGACAGGTCAAATATGACAAGAAATGGAGTAGTTTTTTTTGTTTGTTTGTTTTAATGGAGCATATTAAGGAGAAGGGAAAGGTAGAGGATTTAGAGTAAGGAACAATCTTATTAATGTGTGAAGAAATAAACAGACTTGGAAGGTTTGTCTAAGGTTTTGTAAGTATTTATGAGTGGCAGAGCTAGAACTAGAATTCAGATTTTTTTTTTCTTCCATGGTTCAGCGAGAAAGGAATATTAAGAGAAGGCAGTATAATTTAGTTGAACCTTGATAGTATATGAAAGAGAGAGAACAAACTATTCAGTAGGTAAGATGAAAGAATTAATCATTTTTGTAAGAAATATTTATTTAGAGTTTATGAAACACTTCACACTAGTCTTGAGGGGGGAAAATAACTGGAGTTGCATAAACAATATGGGTACTTGTATCAAACATCTGGTAAAGCTGATTGTATGATCCACTGTCACTTAAATAAATGGGGCTTGTATCAGCATTGTTAGGTGCTGTCAAGTTAGTGTCTGACTCATAGCAACTATGTACAACAGGTGAAACACTATTGTCAGTGCTTCTGTGCTGTTCATAGGGTTTTCAATGGCTGATTGTTTTTTGGGAGTGGGTTGCCGGGTCCTTCTCCCAAGCCTACAGTGCCTGGTGTTCCCAGGCGGTCTCCCATCGAAGTCCTAACCAGGCCCGACCCTGCTTAGCTTCCGAGATCTGATGGGATTGGACGCCACAGTGGTACGGCTGCAGGCGTGTCAGCATTAGTCAAATGTTTTTTGAATGTGTACTTTTCTTCTAGGCTTTGTGGGAGCTCTAAAGGAAAAGAGGATTCCAGTCTTCAGGTAACATTGTATATTTGGAGAGAGTACATACACTCCAAAATATATCCGGAACCTGTATTAGGCAGTGTGTGGTAACCACCACACATTGTTCTGACACTATATGTAAAGGGAATTTAAAAGGAGACAGCCTTTTTGGTGGGATCTGGAAGAGTGAGTAAGACTTGTAGTTGCTGGGTGCCATTAAGTCAGTTCCAACTCATAGCGACCCTGTGTACAACAGAAGGAAAGAGGCACAATACCTTACAGTGCTTCTCCTCTATCCATAGGGTTTTCACTGGCTGATTATTTCAGGAGTGGGCTGCCAGGACCTTCTCCCATTTTTTGCAGTGCTAGGGATCGAACCTAGGGCCTCAGACCTCATGCAGCAAGCGCTTTACCAATTGAGCTAAACCCCAGCCCATATAAGAATTAAGTAACAGGAAATTTAGAGTATTTTAGGGATGATGACAATGTGAGCACAGGGATAGTGTCAGAAATAGTGAGGCATAGTGGAGAAAGAAATCCTCCCTCTTACCCCAGAAGACACAGGAGTAACTGGAAGGGTGGATTGGCACTGAGTAGGAGAGAATTGGGGTTTGTTTGTTTTGTTTGTGTGTTTGAGACAGAGTCTCATGGTGTGACCCGGGCTGCCTAGAACTCCTGGGCTCAAGCAATCCTTCCACCTCTGTGTCCCAAGCAGTTGTACTATGGGCACACCCCACTGTGTCCAGCTCGAGGATTTTGAATGTCAGGCTACAAGTTCGAGTCTGAAGCTCTAAGGAATATGGAGGTAAAAATGGTTTTTTACACAGGTGATTGCTATGCTGGAAACCGGCAGCTGAATTGGTTGTGGAAGAGTAGATGGGAAGCAGGCATACCAATTATCAATTATAAGGCAGGTATGGGCAAATAGGTGATGATTCCAGTTGTAATAGGAGAAGCAAATAAAGAAATGAGTGAAGAGGGTTAGGGATGGGGATGGGTCGTAGAGCGCTTGCCTAACTAGCACAAGACCCTGGGTTCCATACTTAGCATCACCCCCTCACCAAAAAAAAAAAAAAAAAAAAAAAAGGCAATTTTGCCAGGCTTGCTGACTCATGCCTCTAATCCCAGTACTCAGGAGGCAGAGGCAGGAGGATTACTGATCTGAGGCCAGAAGGTGTCTGTGCAGTTTATCGAGACCCTGCCTCAAAATAAAAAGTAAAAAATGGGTTGGGGGTGCAGCTCAGTGGTAGAGTGCTTGCAAAATATGTGCAAGGCACTGGGTTCAACCCCAAAGTACTGCCAAAAATATCAAACAAAAGGAATGTGGATTGTAAAAGTAGTTTTAAACCTGAGTGATGTAAGGTTGGGCTGGGATTTAGCTCAATTGGTAGAGCACCGCGCTGCAGTCTCTGAGGTCCCGAGTTCAAGTCCCAGCACCGCAAAAATGGGAGAAGGGCCTGGCAATCCTCTCCCAAGGCAATCCTGAAATAGCCATTGAAAACCCTATGAGGGTCACTGTGAGTTGGATACTGACTCCACGGCACCTAACAACAACAACAACAACAATGTAAGGTTGTTTGACTGATCATTGAAAGGTAAGAGTGGGGCTGGGTGGGAGGACTGTCATGAGGGGGAAGGAGGCCAGGTGTGTAGGGAATACGGCATTCACAGTATCTTGTTTCTCTCAGTCTGTATCCCTTATAAAAAGTCATCTTCAATCTTTTCTCATTTAGTAATCGTAGAAATACTAAAAATATTTCTAAAGCAGATTCACTTGATTATTAATGCTCTTGTGACTCTTAATCCGTGTTCTGAAATTTCTCCTTAACTCTTAACTGCGTCATTTTATCTTAATGAGATTATTCCACTCTGAAGTGAGTCCCTAATGTTGTATTATTTTGATACAAGATTTGATAAACCAAACATTGGATTTCTCTGCTTTTTTCCCTCTTCATTCTTTTTCTCTTATTCTTGAAGGTCACTAGCTTGTGGTTTTCCTAGACCTTTGCTGTAACACTTCAGAAAATCTTTGCCATAGATTGTACGACCAAGAATTCATAAATCGTGTAATTCTGTTAGAAAAAAATTTTATCTGTTTATTCTAGAAAGCATTTATGTTTTATTTTTTGAGGCAGAGTCTTACTGTGTAGCTCAGGCTGGCCTCAAACAGGAGATCCTTCTGCCTCGGCCTTTTGAGTGCTGGAAGTAACTGGTGTGCACCCCGTGTCCAACTCTGGAAAGTAGTTTTTTTGTTAACAGGTTTATAATGGTATGTAGCCAGTTGATAAAGGTGACTTGATAAGGATATTCAGTAAATGGTGACTTATCAGTACTTTTAAAGAAATTGTCTTTTGTCAAAATCCTACATATATTAGCATTTTCTTTTTTTTTTTTCAATTCATTTTTTAAAGTTAAGATATAACACACACACCATAAAATTTACCCTTGGTGCTTTTTAATAAGTTGTTAGACTAGCATTTTTATATCAGGTAATACATATTGTGTTGTTAATCCATTGGCCAAATGTGTAATGTCTTTTGAATGTTTTATTTATTCCTTCATCTTATACTTTTACCTGTTGGTAATTTGGTAAATAGACTGATTTCAGATACACTTGAATAAATCCAATAAAGAAGCCAGAACTCTGAACCTCTTCAAAGCCACTTGAGGCTTGAGTGTTTTTACAGTGGTGGACTCGGTAATATTCTTAAGATTAAGGCAGCTAGAAGGAAAATACCTAATTTCATGCAATACACTTCTTTAACCTAATAAGATACCACCTCTTTGGTCCTGTTTTTGCAACTTAAAAAGAATTGAGCAAGTTCTGACCTACATTTCTTTTGTTTTTTGTTGAAAACTGTGTGAAAAAAATTTATCAGTTGAGTTTATTAGTCATTTCCTGACCATCTTCTTTCTTTTGTGGTTTCTAGAGTACCTTGTTCAAACATCTTTGCTTAGAACACGTAGCGCAGGTGATGCACTAGATGAGTGTTATTCATATACTGAACAGAACATGAAGAAGTAGAGATTATATACAAAAATGTAACGGTCAGTTCTCAATCATCAGTGAGCCCGTGGGGCTAATCAATGCTATTGTTGTTAGGTGCCTCTAAGTCAAGTCCCACTCATAGCCACCCTATGTACTGCGGAACAAAACACTCCCAGATTCTGTGCCAGGCACACGATCTTATTTATGTTTAAACCCATTGTTGCAGACACTGTGTCAATCCATTTGGCGGAGGGTTTTCCTTTTTTTTTTTCATTGACCTTCCACTCTCCCAAATATGTCCTTCTCCAGGGATTGGTCTCTTCTGACTTCATGTCCAAAATATGTAAGACGCAGTCTAGCTATCCTTGATTCCAAGGAGCAGTCTGGTTGCACTTCTTCTAGAATAGATCTGTTGGGTCTTTTGGCAGTCCATGGTATTGTTGTTGTTGTCAGGTGCCGTCGAGTTGGTATCTGACTCATAGCGACCCTACATACAACAGGGGAAACACTATCGTCAGTGTTTCTCTGCTGCTCATAGGGTTTTCAATGGCAGATTGATTTTTGGGAGTGGGTTGCCAGGTCCTTCTCCCATAGGTATATTCAGTATTTGTCCCTCAGAATTCAAAAGCATCAATTCCTCTTCTCTCTCCCTTGTTCATTGTCAAGCATGTTATTCACAACCATATGGTGTGACTGAAGATACCATGACACAAGTCAGGCACATCTTTGTCTTCAAAATGACATCTTTACCTTTCAATAGTTTAAAGAGATCTTTTGCCACAGCTTTTCCCAAAGCAATGTGTCTTTTGATTTCTTGACTGCTGCTTCCATGTGTGTTGATTGTAGAAGAAAAGCAAAATCATGGACAGCCTCAGTCTTTTCTCCATTTATCATGAAGTTGCATACTGACCCAGTTGTAAGGATTTTTGTTTTCTTGATGTTGAGTCACAATCCATACTGAAGGCTGTGTTCTTTGACCTTCATCAGTAGTTTCAAATTTTCTTCACTTTCGGCAAGCAGAGTTTCATCGTCTGTATAACACAGGATGTTGATGAGTCTTCCTCCAGTCCTGATGCCTTGTTCTTCTTCATAAAGTCCAGCTTCTCGGATTATTTTCTCAGAATAAAAATTGAAGAGATAGAGTGAAAGGATACAGCCCTGACGCATACCTTTCTCAACTTTAAACCAAACACTGTTTCCTGTTCTGTTCGAATAACTGCTTCCTTGTCCAGGTACAGATTCCTCATGAGTACAACTAGATGCTCTGGTATTCCCGTTCTTTGCAGGGTTATCCATAATTTGTTATGATCCACACTGTCAAATGTCTTTGCATAGTCAATAAAACATAGACATCTTTCTGATGTTCTCTGCATTTGGCTAATATCATCTGACATCAGCAATGATGTCCCTGGTTCCCCGCCCTCTTCTGAATGTGCCTTGATTTTCAAGCAGTTCCCTGTCTATACACTGCTGCAGTCACTTTTGAATGATCTTTAATAAAATTTTGCTTATGTGTGATATTAACGATAATCACTCAATAGTTTCCACATTCAGTTGGATACCCTTTCTCAGCAATAGGTACAAATATGGGTCCTTCCAGTCGGTTGGTCAGGTAGCAGTTTTCCAAATCTCTTGGCGTAAACATGTTAACACCTCCAGTGCTGCATCTGTTTGTTGAAACATCTCTATTGGTATCCCATCAATTCCTGGAGCCTTGTGTTTTGCCAGTTCTTTCAGGGCAGCTTCCACTTCGTCCTTCAACACCATTGGTTCCTCTTCATATGCAACCTCTTGGAATGGTTGGTCATCTACCAATTCTTTCTTGTATAATGACTCTGTGTATTCTTTCCATCTTCTTTTAACGTTTCCTGCATCATTTAATATTTTCGCTGTAGAATCTTTCACTATTGCCACTCGAGGCTTGAATTTTTTCTTCAGTTCCTTAAGCTTAAGAAAAACAAAGTATGTTCTTCTTTTTTGTCTTTCGGTCTCCAGGTTTTTGCACACATCATTAAAATACTTGATTTTGTCTTCTGGAGCTACCTTTTGAAGTCTTCTGTTTAGTTCCTTAACTTCATCATGTCTTCCTTTTACTTTGTTGTTGTTGTTAGGTGCCATCGAGTCGAGTCCGACTCATAGTGACCCTCATAGGGTTTTCAATAGCTTGAGTGTTTCAGGACTGCCTTGGGAGTGGGTTGCCATGTCCTTCTCCCATTTTGCGGTGCTGAGAATTGAACTCGGGACCTCAGAGACTACAGAGCAGCACTCTACCAACTGAGCTAAATCCCAGCCCTCCTTTTACTTTAGCTGCTCCATGTTCAAGGGCAAGTTTCAGAATCTCTTTTGACATGTTATTTGGGCTTTTCTTGTTTTTCTTGTCTTTTTAATAACATTTTACTTTCCTCACATATGTCTTTGATGTAGTACCACAACTGGTCTGGTGTTCTATCATTTGTGTCTAACACATTAAACCTGTTCTTGAGGTGGTCTCTGAGTTTAGGTGGGATGTACTCAAGGTCATACCTTGGCTCTTGTGCACTTGTACTAATTTTCTTCAGTTTCAGTTTGAACTTGTGTATGAGTAGTTAATGGTCTGATCCACAATCAGCACCTGGTCTTGCTCTGACATTTGATGCTGAAATTTTCCATCGTGTCTTTCCACAAATGTAGTCACTTTGGTTCCTGTGTGTTCCATCTGGTGAAGTCCATGTGTTTAGTCACCGTTTATGTTGGTGAAAAAATGTATTTGCAATGAAAAGGTCATTGGTCTGACAAAATTCTGTCATTGATATCCAGCATCGTTTCTGTCACCGAGGCCATATTTTCCAACTACTGAGCCGCCTTCTTTGTTTCTAACTTTTGCGTTCTGGTCACCAGTAATTATCAGTACGTCCTGATTGCATGTTTGATCTACTTCAAATTGCAGAAGCTGGTATAAATCTTCCTTGTCTTCATTTGTGTCCTTAGTGATGGGTATATAAATTTGAATGATAGTCATACTAACTGGCCTTCCTTGTAGGCGTATGGATATTATTCTATCACTGATAGCATTGTATTTCAGGACAGATCTTGAGATGGCTTTTTCTGATGATGAATGTAACCCCATTTCTCTTTAGTTTGTCATTCCCAACATAGTAGACCATGTAATGGTTGTTGTTAGGTGCCATCATGTCTGACTTATAGCAACCCTATGCACAACAGACGAAGCAGTATTGTTAATGTTTCTCTGCTATTCATAGGGTTTTCAGTGGCTGATTGTTTCTTGAGGGTAGGTTGCCAGGTCCTTCTCCCAAGCTTCCAGCAGCTGGTGTTCCCAGGCGGTCTCCTATCCCAGTACTAATCAGGCCTGACCCTGCTTAGCCTCTGAGATCTGACGGGATCAAACACCACAGTCTGCAGGCATAATTTTCTTTATAGAGGCACAAAAATATTAGTTGAAATTCTTAGGATGCAAGTAGTGGAAACTTCTTTGAACTAATGTAAACTGTGCATTGGAAACACATTTAAGGATTTCTAAAAGAATAATCTTGGAACCCAAAGGCAGAGATGTATCAGGGCCTCAAGACAGACTGAAATAGGGAACTGAAAAATCTGAGAACACTTCATTCACACCTTTTCTGATTTATATCTGTGCTTTTCTCGGTCAAATGTACATTTTTCTCTTTCTCTGAAGTTTGGATTACCTCCTTTTCTCAATCTTTTGAAAGAGTATGACTCTCCTTCCCCCAGCAGTTCTGGCGTTAATGTCATTTAACAGAGAGTCACTTTAGAAGTCTACATTCTTCATTTCTAGAGAAGCTGTGGACCTTCCCACCAGGTGACAGGTGTGCATTTCTGGAACATAAGTTTGGCAAAGGGCTGGATCTCATATGAGTAGGACCTAATCATGGGATGGGGAGGAGAATCAGTGTAGAGGGATAAAGGGGGAAAGGAGAGTCTCAATGTACATAACGCAGCTTTGTGAGTACATTGGAAAAATAGGGGAACATAACCCAAGCATGCATGAGTTTTACTACGTATTAGTCATAAGGCTCCATAAACCTTGTAAGTTGATAAAAGTATAACCGAAAGTGATGTCATAGTTGCACAATGGAAAAAGCCAATGCTGTATTACTCTGTAACCCATCATCATTTACCAATAAAGGGAGAAGAAAAATAGAACCTAATCATATGTGTGGGTGGGTTGTTGTGAATAAAAGATAAAAGGGGAGGATGAGATGAAGGGGCGATGAAAACAGAAAATCTCAAGTATGTATTTTATAACAGTAACTTTCTGGGGTGTGTTGGTGGGGACCAAACCTAGCTCTTGCTGGGCAAGCACTCTACCACTAGACATACCTCTAGCCCTGTTTTTTTTGTTTTTTTTTTTTCTTTTTTTCTTTTTTTCTTTTTCTTGCAGTACTTGGGAGTTGAACACAGGGCTTCATGAACAAGACTTTGCCACCCCTCTAACACTGAGTTGTACACTCAGCCCATTTTTTAGTTTTTATTTTGAGACAAGATCTTGCTAAGTTATGCAAGCCACTTCTAGCCTTGAACTTGCAATCCTCCTGCCTCAGCCTCCCAAGTGGTTGGGATTAACAGCATGCACCACTGTGCCTGGATCCAATGTTATTTTTTAATACACAGACTCTGAGAAATAAGGGTTGTGACAGACTTGAGTTTGAGACAACTAACTTTTGATTACAGTTAGCAGATTTAATAGAGAAGAGGGAAGTGAAATGGTTGGTACTATGAATTAGGAAACTGAACACATCATGGATTTTAAAGAGCACCAGATCAGGCCAGATGCAGTGGCCCATGCCTGTAATCCCAGCGGCTCGGGAGGCAGAGGCAGGAGGATCGCAAGTTCGACACCGAAAGCAGTCTGTGTAATTTAGCCAGACCCTGTCTCAAAAAGTAAAAAAATAGGCTGGGGTGCAGCTCAGTGGTCCAGCACTTGCAAAGCATGCAAGCTCGAGGCCCTGGGTTCAACCCCCCAGTACCGCAAAAAAAAAAAAAAGAAAAGAAAAAAGCACAAGATCTATTTGAAATAGCATGGACAAGATATATTTCTTAAGCTTTCTTCCTATTCATTACACATAGATCATCTAGTATGTAAGCAGGATGTTAGAGGAAAGTACTATGTGGAAAATATTTGAAATTGAGCAATCTCAGTAGTTGACTTCACAGAGTATTTCTGTATGACTAGGAGGGAGTTTGCAGAGTGATGGGACTTAAGTTTAAGCTTTATTTTTAGAAATTAGGCTTTTTCATAACCTTTGGTTCAGGGGCAGAAGGAAGGAACAGGCAACTGTTGCAACAATTTTAGCATGTTGACTTGTTTTGGTTGGAGCCTTACTAGGAGAGATAATTTTACTCATTGACCGAGAAAGAATGGAGTGATTTGAAGGAGCTCAGTGTGGTGGTAGAGGTGGAATGCGCACTAGCTCCTTGCCATGTGTGCTACGCCTTTAACTTAACATTTTGCTACCTCAGTAAACCCTGGGTTGCTTCATTTTGGAAAATATCTGAAGGCAGTTATAATGGCTGCTTTTAAAACAAAAATTATTTTAGGGGGAAATAATTACATAGGAAAAAAGATCCATGATCACAAATACAGAAGTAAATATAAGGAGGAATATACATAAGTAAACACGTACGCAAATATATCGTGGCAGTCTTGCAAACTGCTTCAGTTTTCAGAAATGAAAAGTCTTTTTTGTCCTGTGAGATTATGGGCCAATTTTATTTGGAGTTCAACAGAGTTCTGAGTCTTAACTGAAAATTTGAAACCAGAAGAACCAAGGGTAGATCTGGGCTTTTAAGCACAGTAGCCAGAAAAGTGCGTCACTAAGAGGAGTCGACACATCTGGAGCTGAGACTCAGAGGACTTCCGTTACAGTGTTCCTGGACCCCATGTCTGGTTCTCCGGACAGACTGTCTCTGCATCTTCATCATTCAAGAGCCTCAGAGATGTCTGCCATCCCGAGAGCAGCAGTATGGCTTCCTGATGGCGGCGTCATGGGCAGGGGGACTTACCTCATCGGATACAGGGAAGATGGCTCTTGTGTCACCTAGCTGTTGTACGTGGCGTTTAGTGGACAGGGTCTAAGATCCGGGAGCACAGAGTTTGTACTGCAGCCCCAGCCCTGACGCTAAAGTCAAGATTCTACCTGTGTCGCTGCTACTTACCCCACTGCCTAGAACGGCGCTTGACACGTAACAGGTATTCAGTAAATACTTGAGTGAGTAAAATCACACACCAGTGCGTATAAGCTTGGAGAATCACTTGATCTCTCTGGGTTTACTTTTTTTCCCCTTCAACTATAGAAAAAAGAGTTTCAACTAAATTAAGTCTCTAGTTCTCAAAATATGACATTAAAAGTTCAGTACTATCATTCTAGATAATAAGCTCCATGCAAACACCAGTGCAAATTCAGGCAGTGGAATCAAGTGGTATGTCTTGATTTTAAGACAGTTAGGCATATAAGTTATCTAGATTATTTTTGTAATATCTTCAAAGTAAAAGCAACATTGAATACATAGAGAAAGTAGTTGTGGTAGAATATTAATACTTGGTGAATCTAGGTGGAGGATTGTCCTAGCATGGCAGAGTTTTATACTATTCTTGCAACTTTTTACAAATTTGAAATTATCAAAATAATATGAACTCAGAAAAGCCCAATATGCTGATTGGAAAGCGTAAAAAATATAATAATAGTAATAAAGTATGAGGCAAGGTAAATATTAAATAGGGAAGGTATCTGGAGATTCACAAGTTCATATAAATATTTAGCTATACAAATTTGTCTTTATTTTAAAAATCATACTTTTGAGAGATATTTACTCTTTGGAAATTTTATTCTAAATATAAAGACTATCAAATTCCTCTTTTAAGAAGCAGGTTTTTCTTAAATTGAGATCAACTAAATATTTATACTTCCTGCAGCCATAGCACTTTGGCATCTGAACCTGTCAGATCTTGGAAGCTAAGCAGGGCCGGGTCTGGTTAGTACTTGGATGGGAGACTTCCTGGGAACACCAGGTATGTAGGCTTGGGAGAAGGACCTGGCAATCCACTCCCTAAAACAATCAACCATTGAAAACCCTATGAATAGCAGAGAAGCACTGACAAAGTGTTTCGTCTGTTGTACATAGGGTCGCTATGAGTTGGATACTGACTCGCTGGCACCTACCAACAACAACAACAACAATGTTATTGTTACTGTTAGGTGCCATCGAGTCGGTATCCGACTCATAGCGACCCTCATAGGGTTTTCAATGGCTGTTTCGGGATTGCCTTGAGAGTGGGTTGCCATGCCCTTCTCCCATTTTGCGGTGCTGGGAATCGAACTCGGGACCTCAGAGACTGCAGCGCAGCGCTCTACCCATTGAGCCAAATCCCAGCCCCGTGTTGGGTTTTACTATAATTTAATTACTGACTCTGTTTCCTCTGTACCAAGTGATACCTTCATTGCTTTAAGGTATTAGTGAACTTCTTAAATTTGTAAGCTCTTCTGTTGATATGGTGGTGCCACCTCCATTTTTCTGTAGATAGTCTCTCTGGTGCCACATTTCCCTGTTGCTGGGGCAACCTATCTCTGAAAGTATTTTGTTTAGCAGCTAATGGAGAAGATTAGATGCTGGTGAGTTAATTTCTAGAGTAATTTCTTATTACCGAGAGTTACCTTCCCAGTCTTTGTTTTCCTTTGCAAGTGTCAGAAGAGACATAAGAGCTGAACATAAGTTACTCATGTTTAGATTGTGCAGACGAATCTGCCCAGTTAGGGGCAGAGTAGGAATAAGAACTAGAGTCTCGTATTTCACGCCTTGGTATTGGTTATAAGCTTCTTGTGCTGCAAGTTTGAAAGTCAATATTTTGGGTGAAAAAAGTTGTTTTCATTTCATTGATTATATGAGCCACTAATACAAAAAAGCCAGATTTGTTTGAGACTTCAAGTTATGCTGATATATATGAATAGGTATTTGCCATTGTCTAAAAATAACCCAAAACAACAAAGTTTAATTTTACAAAGAGGGATTTATTTGAGGGAGAGGTACCTTAAATGTGTGAAATTTGTAAAAAGGAAAAAAAAAAAAAAAAAAAACCTCCATGTGCCCACCATCCTGGTACAATCATTAATTTGTGAAGGATCTTGAGAAAAATTTGTAATCTTGATGGTCATTTTTAGGCTTTTCTGACTGTAAAATAAGAGCAAGCGTATCCTAAAGCACTAATGGAAACAATTCCATTCTTCTGCAGTGTCTCCTGAGGGTACAGGCGGGTGTTTGAGGAGTACATGCGGGTTATCAGCCAGCGGTATCCAGACATCCGCATCGAAGGAGAGAATTACCTCCCTCAACCAATTTATAGGTAAGTAAAGTTCAGGGACTGAAAAGGAAAGCGGTTTATTTGACTCCTTCATTTTTTGTGAAATGGTTCAATTACTTTTCCTTGGTGATTGCACTTTCTTAGTTGGTTGTGATAATATACAGAGGATGCTGCTTTAGAAATAGCAAATTTGAGCTGGGCACAGTGGCTCACGCCTGTAATCCCAGTGACTTGGGAGGCGGAGGCAGGAGGAGTGCAGGGTAGAGGCTGGAGGCAGGCTGTGTAACTTTGTGAGACCCTGTCTCAAGATAAACAAAATTAAAAATGGGCTGGAGTTGCAGCCCCACAGCAGGGCACTTGCAGAGTATGTGTGAGGCCCAGGTTCAACTTCCAAGTAACACACACACACACACACACACACACACACACACACACACACTCTCTCACTTGTTATTTCTTTTTCTTTCATTGGACCTGAATAGAAAAGGCTTTTTTTTTTTTTTTTTTTTTTTTTTTTTGTAGGAAAGGCGGGATCATTTCAGGGATGACAACCTTTTGAAAGATACGTTTTCTTAGGTAGCTTTCATTGTAGACATAGGTTAAGTGTCCTCCTCCCCTCTGTTTCTTTCTTTCCTTTTTTAATTTTAGGTACCGAGGATTGAACCCAGGGCCTCGCACATGCAAAGCATGCATTCTGCCACTGAGCTGCACCCCCAGATTCCAAAATTTTCATAGAAAATGAGTGATGCTAAGTTCTGTATAATTAGTGGCTTTTGGATTTGGTATCTAGAGAATGTCTATAATATACTTGAGTTATTAAATTTTAAAATGTCTGAGAAATTGTAGTTTCTGATGAGTTTGTTTCTTTTCTTTTGGTAGACACATAGCATCTTTCCTGTCAATCTTCAAACTAGTATTAATAGGCTTAATAATTGTTGGCAAGGATCCTTTTGCTTTCTTTGGCATGCAAGCTCCTAGCATCTGGCAGTGGGGACAAGAAAATAAGGTATGTAACTTAATAGCTTTGGTAACTATAGTCTTTTAGTTGTCAGTGAAAGCATTTAAAAAAATTTTTTGTACTTTTTACTGATTTACCTATTCATATGTTTTATTTCAACTTATGCTACATTTTATATCTGGGCAAATCACTTAACTACCCTTAGCTTCAGTTTCCATAAATAATGATTAGTACACTAAAGGGTAACCTACTTTTTTATTTGGGGGGTATAGGGAGTAGTATCTGGGTATAAATTGTTACCTGATTTTAATTATGTAAGTTAGGTCAAATCATATCTAGTAGAACACTATATGTAATGGGGGGGTCTTTATTGCAACTAATGGGGTATTAATGGGTTAATTCATTTTTTAAAAATGGGTTTCCATTTTTCTGCATGTGGATGACCATGTTTCCCAGCACCGTTTGTTGAAGAGGCTGTCCTTTTTCCAGTTTACTTGCTTTGCTCCTTTGTCAAAAATAAGGTGGCTATATGTGTGTTGAGGTATATCTGGGTCTTCTATTCTGTTCCAGATGTCTTCGGGCCTATTTTTGTGCCAGTACCAAGCTGTTTTTGCAACCAGTGCCTTGTAGTAAAGTTCGAAGTCAGGGATTGTGATTCCCCCTGCATTAGATTTGCAGCTCAAAAGTGTTTAGGCTATACGTGGTCTTTTGTGGTTCCATATGAATTTTTGGATCATTTTTTCTATTTCTGTGAAGTCAGTCAGTGGAATTTTAATGGGTATTGCCTTAAATCTATAGATTGCTTTTGGTAGGATAGCCATTTTTACAATATTATTTCTCCCTATCCAGGGGCAGGGGAGGTCTTTCCATTTTTTAGTGTCCTCTGCTATTTCTTTCTTTAATGTTTTGAAATTTTCCTTGTATAGATGGGAAGGATCTTTGGTTAGATTGATTGCAAGGTATTTAATCTTCTGGTAGGTTATCATGAATGGTATCTTTCCTGAAATTTCCTTCTCTTCTTGTTTGGAATTGGTATAAAGAAAGGCTATTGATATTTGTATGTTAATTTTGTAGCCTGCAACTTTGCTGAAGGAATTAATTAGATCCAGAAGTTTTTTGATTGAGGTTTTGGGGTCTTTCAAGTATAAAATCATATCATCTGCAAATAGTGATAATTTGACCTCTTCCTTGCCAATCTGTATCCCTTTGATTTCTTTCTCTTGTCTGATTGCCCTGGCCAGAACTTCAATTCAATATGGGCAAAGGAACTGAGTAGACAGTTCTCAAATGAATAGGTCCATAAAGCCATGAAACACATGAAAAAATGCTCAATATCCCTAGCCATTAGGGAAATGCAAATCAAAACAACGCTGAGATTTCACCTTACACCAGTAAGAATGGCCAAGATCAATAAAACAAACAACAAATGCTGGCGAGGTTGCGGGGAAAAGGGAACACTCTTACATTGTTGGTGGAGCTGTAAATTGGTGCAACCACTATGGAAATCAATATGGAGGTACCTAAAAAAACTAAAAATAGATCTACCATATGACCCAGCTATAACACTATTGGGAATTTACCCAAAGGGAGATGAGTCATCATACCACAGAGACACCTGCATCTCCATGTTCAATGCAGCACTTTTCACAATAGCAAG
>VMDO01008442.1:34709-71395 GCA_007922755.1 Pedetes capensis
AATACTATTCAGCAATCAAGAAAAATGAAATAGGGTCATTCGCAGCAAAATGGATGGAATTAGAGAAAATTATTTTAAGTGAACGAACACAAGCTCAGAAAGAGAAACAACACATGTTCTCACTCATATGAGAGAGCTGACTCAAAATTACAAGAAGGAAAAATCCTACTCAAAGGTCAGATCACATTAAAAGAGGGGGGAGGGAAGATAAGAATGAGGTCAATATAAATAGACTAGAAATCGCATGTAATTGTTCTAACAAGATAGAAACAAAGACCACTACAGGAAAAGTTTCTATCTTAAACAGAAATGGAACCCAAGGACATATAGAAAAATACTATACAGTAAAAGAGAAGACTTGGATGGGAAACTTAGATGGGAAGGGGGGAGGGGGGAAACATAGAGGAGGGTAAGGGGTAACCTATATGAATAATGCTTATTAAGTTGCATATATGAAAATTGTCACAATGAAAAGCATGTCAAAATGAATCACATTATGATGTACATTAAAAATTTCTAATAAAAAGGGTTTCCATGATTTTTTCTTATCAAAGCAACTTTCTATTTTTTTGTCCCTTAACTTCTGTTCATGGGGATCTTTTTGGCAAATTGCTGGAAATAATCAATATAAATATACTTAATTCTTTTACTGTTTCTTTTTTCCTTTGTAGAGTCTTACAGCATACATTCTAGATCACTCTTATGTCCATGTGTTACTTAAAATCGTTTTTTTCTAAGCTATCTAATTTTTCTCTCTCTCTTGAATGGGATTGCTGAGATGCTTTCTTCTGTGGAGTCCCCTATCTGGTGCTGTTCTGTAGATCTAAATTGAGTATGTCTAACAGTCTTCTATATAGCTATTCTTTCTCTTAGGGAACCATTTTTTTCCAGTAACAGGCAAAACTTCTTAACATAAACATCCTCAGGTGTTATCTCTAATTGAAGTACGTCTTACCCTATTATTAACAAAGTGTTGATTTGCATGGGATTAAGAATAGGAACTTGAGTACCTCCGGGTAATGTTTTGTGCTGTACTTACTTGTGTATGTCACATTGTTTTTGGTGCATTTTACTTCCATTGTTGGTCTACTGTGGAAAAGGAGCAGTTTAAAAGAGGTTTTATGCAGTTCCTTATGTATTGTTCCCCATGAAAGTAAACTTATGTTCCCAGAGGCTGTGAAATCAAACCCCACTACTTCAAGGGGAGCAGCAAGGAAAGTTGCCTCTCATCTGCTGTGGACGTTTAATTTTTCTGAAACAACTGGCTGTGAATTGGCATTCTCACTATTTGCAGCTTTTATTTAGTGCAGTGATTTTTCTAAATTAAAACGTTTCTGCCCAACAGAAAGCTTCTTGTCTCTTTTGGGAGAGTGTAGATTTGCCTGCAGAAGGTGAGCAAGTGCGTTTTAACATGGTACTGCTCTCCAAACCAGCTTCTGCCTTAGATGGGTGTAAAATGATCCATCGGAAACTTACACAGCTTGTATTAAATACGTGGAGTTGCTGATTGTTGCATCACCAGTCTCTTGTGAATTCATATATTACATTGTAAGACTGACAAAATGAACCCTTCTTTTGCTGGTATTTTGTTTAACTTAGGTTATGAAATAAATCTCTTAGAAATTTTGTGTACAATATGAATATTACATGTATGTTCCTCAGCATGTATAGAGATGTAAATTAATACTCCCTTTTCTTTGATCTGTGAATATTATCTGAACCTATGGAATAACAGCAGTCATTTGTGGGGAAACTTGTAAACTCGGTTAAAAAAGAACATCTACCAAATTAAGAATGAGACTGTATATTAAAAAGATTAATGTGTTTTAAGTTGTCACATTGTTTGACTTTGCCTGTTGTGCTTCTTTGTGTTTTCTTTTAGGTGTATGCATGCATGATGGTGTTCTTCTTGAGCAACATGATTGAGAACCAGTGTATGTCAACAGGTGCATTTGAGATAACTTTAAATGGTAGGTTTGGGGTAGTTTCGATTTTGTGATGAATTTTAAATGAGTTGTAATGAACATTAGGCTTCTCTATTTTTCATAAGAGAAACTTCCTTAATGTTCATGTAAAAGAGTTTATTTGATAGACATTAGCAATTCAGGAGGCAGAAGAATTTAGAAGATTTTTATGTTATTCTCTATCTTGATCTCTACTTCAGTTTAGTTTTTAAAATTCCTTGAAGAGTTAAGCTTCTTGTGTTGAACTGTCTGTCTGGTCCTTATCTACTTCATGGCTTTAAACAAGATCTTTACAATGATTCCTGGATGTATATCTCTAAAGAGCTCTAGACCTCTTCAAAGAAATCTTTTTTTTTTTTTTTTTAATGGTACTGAGAGTTGAACCCAGGGCTCACGCTTGCATGTTTTGCAAGTGTTGGACCACTGAGCTGCCCCTCAGTGCATTTTTTACTTTTTGGACAGGGTCTTGCTGTATTACCCAGACTGCCTCTGGTCTTGAACTTGAGATCCTCCTGCCTCTGCCTCCCGAGTCACTGGGATTACAGGTGTGTGCCACCATGCCCAGCTATTTTTTTTTTTCCTGTCTCTTAAAATGCTAGTAAGAATGGTCCTTTATACAAAAGTGGAAAAGTGGTGGTCAGTCTATTATTTAATCAACAGATGATATATCCAGAAATCTTAAACATAGCCTGTTCCAAAATAAACTCTTGATTACTTCTGCTTCTTACAGTTCTCAACCAATCTAAGTTTCTTCTTCTCTGGTACCATCATTTGTCTACCAAGTTGCCCAGAAACCTAGGATAGCATCACCTTCTCCACTACTCTCTATATTTAATGGATTATCAAGTCTTTTCAATTCTGTGTCCTAAAATGGCTCAGAGTTTTCCTTTTGTTCATCCTCACTGCCATCATCCTAGTCAATACCACAATTACCTTATTACCCTCACTCATTCTCTAAACCAGAGATTGGCAAATACAGCCCATGAGGAATAGTGATTTCATTTGTTTGTTTGTTATGTTTTTATATTTTTAAATAGTAAAAATAAATGAAATAAAATTAAAATACTTTGTGATACTTGGAAATAATATGAAATTGAAATTTCCATGCTTAGAACTAAGGTTTTTAGTTTTGTTAATGAAAAATTAATGGAAATTTGTTCTCTCTCTAATTATATAAGTACATCTGTCTAATATCCCCAAGAGAAGGACATGGCAGTTCACTCTGAAACAATCCTGAAAAAACAATCAGCTACTGAAAACCCTGTGAAGGTTGCTATGAGTCAGACGTGACTCGACAGCACCTACCAACCAACTATACAATATCCTTGATTTTGTCTTTTGGCCCACAAATAAAATTTTTATTATCTGGCTTCTTACAGAAAAATTGACCAATATCTGTTATAAATAGTAGAGTGATTTTTTTGTTTTATTTTGATTTTTGAGATAAAGGCTCACTATGAAGCCCAGGCTAGCCTCAAACTCATGATCACCTGCCTCAGCCTCCTCCGGAGAGCTGGGATTATAGGCATGTACCACCACACCGAACTAGAGGGATTTTATTTTTTAAATATAAATTTCATCTTACCATTTGAGTGTCTCAAATTCATTAAAGAGCTTTACTTTGTTTTCAAGATAAAGACCTGAGCCTTTAATGTGGCCAAAGACACTGTAAGATATACTGTAGGGGCGAGCAGTCTATGGCTGTGGGTTAGGGATGAAGTTTCATTGGAACACAATATGTCTGTTTTTTGTGGATTGCCTGTATCTGCTTTGAAGATGCCATGAGAGTTGAAGGGCTGTGAAGAGACTGTACCTTTCCTAGCCAAAAAGGCTTATTCTGTGGCTCGTTATAATTTGCTGACCCCAGTCTCGCTCTTTCTGCCTGGCCAGCTTCCCTTGTATTGCTCACTTCTCTCCTGAATTGCAGCTGTGCTGTCTTTCTCTGACTTTTTTTTTTTATTTGGTGGGGGGCGGGTACTGGGGTTGAACCCAGTGCCTCGCGCCTGCATGCTCTGCAAGTGCTGGACCACTGAGCTGCACCCTCAACACCACCCCCCCTTTTTTTTTTTAATACTTTTTGAGACTGGGTGTCGCTAAGTTATGCAGGCTGTCTCTGGTCTCGAACTTGTGATCCTCCTGCCTCCGCCTCCCCAGCTACTGGGATTATAGGCATGCGCCACTGTGCCCGGCTTTCTTTCTCTGACTTTTAATGAACCTTTAGCCTTTACGTTTCTGTTCTCTCATTCTCAGTTGTTTTCTCCTTCCATGAACCCTCACTCTGACTTGGTAATTTTTTTTTTATCTTTTAGATCTCAGTTTAGATGCTACTTCTCTGACTTGTCAGCAGTGGAGGCTTGTATTAGTGCCTCTCCCTAGCACTGTAGTAGTACTTTCTAGGTGGTTGTTGGGTTTTCTTTTGCCTTTTCCTCCTATACTAGAATGTTGAGCCCAAGGTCTCGCCCATGCTAGGCAAATACTCTACCACTGAGCTGCACACACAGTTCCTATTTTATTATTTTATTTTGAGACAAGGTCTCACTGAGCTGCTCAATCTGCCTTGGGCCTCAAGCTCATGATCCTTCTACCTAAGCCTTGAGAGTCACCAGGATTACAAGTGTGTGCCATAATGCCTGGCCCTGCCTTCCGGTTTTAATTTTAGTATACAATTATAATTTTATACCCACTTACGTAGTGCTTGATATTTCCTGTACTAGAGTGTAAACTCCCTAAGAGCAGGAAGCGATACTGTTTGCTCACTTTTGTATCCCCAGTTATACACATAGACAGTAGATGTTTGTGGAATGGATTTCTGTTGCAAAATCATCTCTAACGTATTTTTGGGATGGGTACCATTTGTTTTTGTAGATGTGCCTGTATGGTCTAAGCTGGAATCTGGTCATCTTCCATCCATGCAACAACTTGTTCAAATTCTTGACAATGAAATGAAGCTCAATGTGCATATGGATTCAATCCCACATCATCGATCATAGCCCCACCTATCGGCACTGAAAACTCTTTTGTAAGTAGTTTAAAAATATATTAGCTATGTATGTTGCTGTTGTTAGGGGCCATCAACTTGGGTGCAACTCATAGTGACCCTACGTACAACAGAATGAAACACTACCTGACAGTGTGCCGTGCCTGGCACTATGTCAGTGCTTCTGTGCTATTCATAGGGTTTTCAGTGGCCGATTATTTCAGGATTGTTTTGGGAGCAGGCTCCCAGTGCGAGGGATGGAACCCAGGGCCTCAGAGAGTACAGAGAGTACATATATTACTGCATTACCGTCTTAAGATTAAACAGATGGATGTGTGCTTCATTAAAGTTTGGAAGTATATCAAGAGTTTGAACCTGCCAAAATAAAGTAAGCCTTGAGTCCATAATTTTGTCTCAAAGGCTTGGTAATTTGGATGTAACATCAGTTTTTAAAACTCTGGACTTCTGATAGTCAGAGTTGATATACTACAGTGGGGATATACTTATATTCTCCTCACGTTTACTTAGTTCCTAAAAGTTTGAAATTTTTAACGTGTGTAAGACGGAAAATGGGCCAGGACTCAGCTTCGTTAGTAGAGTGCCACTCTGCAGTCTCTAAGATCCCAAGATCGACTCCCAGTATTGCAAAAATGGGAGAAGGACGTGGCAATCCACTCCTGAGGCAATGTCGAGAAACAGTCACTGAATACCCTATAAGGGTCGCTATGAGCTGGACATGACTCACGGGCACCTAACAATGACGACAGCCACAAGACAGAAAATTTACAAGCAGGTGCGTGAATATGGAGAGGTGCGTATTGGTGAAAATACGCTTCTTAGCGGAGTTGTTCTCACTTCTTTTCTGATTGGTGAGTTGACTAAGTTTTTACAAGAGTGATTACTGAAATAAAGTGTTCTTTTTTCTGTATATCTTTCAGACATTAAGGGATTTTGCAAGAGCAGCGTGACTGACATTATGAAGGCCTGTACTGAAGACAGCAAGCTGTTAGTACAGACCAGAGGCTTTTTGGCAGGCTCGTTGTACCTCTTGGAAAACCTCAGTGCAGGATAGTTTCTCAGTGCTGCCATATTTCGGAATTCTGCACATTCGTGGAGTGCAATAATACTGTATAGCTTTTTCCCCCTAAATTCACCCAGTTAATGATTTCTTTTTTTTTTTTTAACTGTAGACATTACTACTTGTCACTCTTTTCTTAGTCATATTTGAAAAAGTAGAAAATTGAGTTACAATTTGATTGTTTTCAAGATATGTGTTAAATTTGTTGTCCTTTTATATGAATTTCCATTTTTATAATTTAAAGTCAAATCTTTTTGGGGATATAGCTGAAGTTCCCAAATACTTTATGAGAGTTTATCAGATATCTCTGATTTGGCCATTACCAATTATATAGTTTTCCAAATACTACGGATTGTGAACAGTGCATTATACAAGATTATGGGGGAAAACCCAATATCCACAGTACTCTACCAGTTTGTGTGTATGTGTGTGTGCGCGTGTGTGATTACCAGAGAACTACTACAAAACCAACTGCTTTTTAAATCTTACTGTGTTGTTCAAGTGTCTTGCCTTGACCAATCTAATGAGTTAACTTGAGCCTTTATACTTAACTAAATAAAAAACTAAGCAGATGTCAGTTAAGTGAAAAAGTTTCAGTTTATTGCTTAGTGTACCTGTTGACCTTATATTTAATAATTGTCTGCCTAATATTTTGTTTTTGATTTACAGACCATCCCATAAGGGACACACTTCAGATTCACACACCAATTGTAGGTTCATTTACCATTTTTTAGAATAGTTGAAACTCACCTCCTTAAATAAAAGTTCAGTTGAGTTTCTTTACAACATTGATATTACTTAAATGGAGATTACCTGTCTAGCAACTTAGCTAACATCAGAATTTTATTGTATTTGGAAAAAAAATTGGAAAAGATTTTAATTTTTCACATTGATCCAGAGTTCTGAAAAGATAGTTTTTTAAAAAACTTAAAATTGTTAAAACACTGTAAGAGTGATTTAGCAGAAGTAGAAATAGAATGTAGAAAAACAGTTAAGTACCAGCTGTGATAACATACTTCAGCCTCCATACAGGTTCAAAGTGGTAGAGCCAGAAGTGGGCCTAGATTTGTTAGTGGAAATAAAAGAATTTAAAGTTATGAGGTAATTCAACATTTGGTTTCACCTAACACTTAAATGTCATAAGACCTAACCTTATTCTTACATAACCCCTAACCTTATACTTTGTCACTGAATATTTACTGAATGTATGTCAGGTAATGGCCCTGATTGTGGCAGTCTCAAGGTGGAGCATATTGTAATCTTCACATTACAGGAAGTTAGTCTAAGGACTCATTGTAGGAAATTGGTTAAATAGTTACCCTTTTTAAATTAAGATTGTAGGACTCTTAACCTAAGTTCTTCATAGAGTGGCAGTCAGTACAATTTCAAAGTTCCTTAGAGGTTATTATTGGGGTATAATCCCATTTTATCTTTAGGGTATAAAACCTTGTCAATCTGATTGTATACCGCTCCAAACTCCCCATCTTGTGAAGTTGAGCATCTAGGGGTCTTTCTTCAACTACTAGACATTCCGCTAGTGACATAGTTAACTTTATGGCACATAGACTTCAAAACTTGGGCCTTGGATATTCCCATGGGCTTGATAGGTCAAACTGTGAAGAACCTAAGATTCAACTCCAGCTTTCTCCATGTCTGCCTTAGGTTGAATCACTTGACTTTTAGATGATAGCGTTAAGTGGCTTAGACACTGGAAAAACTCACCTATTTTGTTGACATCCATCTCTGTTTTGTTTGTGCTTAGCCATATTTAAATCTAGAATTTAATAGAATCTAGTAAAAAAAATAAGTGAGACGCATGAATATCAAAGATAATATAAGGAAAAGGGGAAAGTAAACTATTTAGAGCGCAACTTTATTATATTCCTAATACTTCAAAATTGCTTCGTTGCATATAAATTGATATGGCTGTGTAGTTTATAAATGTATATGCATTATATATAAGAGATGCCAGGAGGTTGGCTAATGTAATTGGAGTTTTTGCCACAGTTGCCATTGTGGAAGAAATTATTTGTTACATTAATAAAAAAAATGTTGGTAAAACATGGCTTTATACCTCGGTGTGTAAGATATTCAGACAAATATGCTTCTGTATATTCTTGTACGTGGCATTATTTGCTTATGGCATTAACATTATTCATGATAGCAACTGATCAGGCTTTACAGCTATTAAAATATAATGGGATCCCAATACTGGTTCTTTCCTGCTTTAAATGCTTATTAGTTTGGGACATTGATTAGCAAACATTCTATCACTGTCATAACTTACAATAATTCAGATTTTTAAGATATATAGCATATAGGACTTTTAAAACATGGTTTGAAAGCCAGGCACTATGGCTCATGGCTGTAATCCCAGCAACTCGGGAGGCAGAGGCAAGAGGATCCCAAGTTCAAGACCAAAGGCAGTCTGTGTAATTTAGCAAGACCCTGTCTCAAAATAAAAAGTAAACAAATGGACTGGGGATACAGCTCAGTGGTACAAAGCATGCAAGCGCGAGACCCTGGGTACAACGCTCAGTACCGCAAAAAACAAAACATGGTTTGATAGTCTAGAGTTTTATTTTCTTTTTTTATTTTTCGTAAATGTCTTGAGAGAAACAAGTGATGAATTATAAGGTTTTAGGGACTTAACCTTTGTGGCACTGTGAGAATAAGAAAATAAGCTGATGCGAAAGAAAACCCTTTATGGAAATAAATCTACACACAAGAGCTCTTTATATGGTGAGTATATTTAGAAAAATTTGCCTTGTAGACGTCAATAGTGTTTCCTTTCTGATGGCTTTCTTTGAGGTAAAGTGGAGTGAGGAAAGGTGTCACCATGTAGCCCAGGATGGCCTGGAACTTGCTTCCATCCTCCTGCCTTGGGCCCCGAGTGCTGAGATTATGGGTGTGTGCCACTAGGTCTGGCTTCCTAAGCCAGTCAGCGTCCCCACTCAGCTCCAGGACTGGCACTCAGGTCTTCTCATTATTGGCGCTTAGACCATATCTCAAGACTTTGTGGTCCACATGCTGAACTGTCCTTAGCTCCCTGATGTACCTTGTGCTGGAGTGGGGCAGAGAGGAACAGTCTGCACAGTCGATCTTTGCCCCTATCCAGAGTTCTGAGAAATTGACACTAACATCCCCCAATCTGGAGAGAAATAAAAAGTCCTTTTCCTTGTTGACCAGCATAGGCAATTGAACAATCTTAGAAGAGAACAAAGATCAGGGTGGTGGTAGTGGTGGTTCTTGTTGTTTTTTAATTTAGCTTAGCCTTTCCCAAGGATAGACGGAATCCCTGGCTCTCCCCACCCTGCCCCAGGGCTCAGAAAAGCAAATAATTATAAATGTTTATTTATTTACAACATAAGTAAATAGACTTAGCTTTATACTTTTTCTTGAAAAAACATATAAACTGGTTTTAGGTAGTGTGAAGACTGTTAATTCATCCATTCTCTATCAATGGTAATATTCTGTCTTCCATTGCTGTTAAACATGGGTAAAATAAAAAGAAACAGCGTGGCAGCTCTGTAGACACTACAGCAGACGCCTTTAAACTTTCAGACTTTAATGTGCCTAAGAATCACCCTGGCATCAGATCCTGTCAGATCTCGGAAGCTAAGCAGTCCTGGCTAGTCCTTGGATGGGAAGTCACCAGGGAATACTTGGTGCTGTAGTCTTAGGAGAAGGACATGGCAGCCCAGTCCCCAAAAACAATCAGCCATTAAAAGCCCTGTGAATAGCAGAGAAGCACTGACAATAGTGCCAGGCATGGTACAACATCTGGGAGTGTTTCGTCTGTTGTACGCAGGGTTGCTATAAGTTAGACCCAACTGAACAGCACCTAACGAAACTCACTGGGACAAATTCCTGGACCCCATCCCTAGATCTGATTCAGCTGGTCTGAAATAGAGCCTGATAATTTGCATTTCAAACAAAGTTGAAGGTATTACAGATACTAAAGTAACTGGCTTGAATTGCTAGATTATTTTAGCAGACAGTAGCATACCTGCACTTTTAGTTTTATTAGACTATTTACCATATTGGAACTCTGTAAATTGCTAGGGAAACCTAGTCTGAACTGTTTTACACTTCCCCTAAAAAGGATTAACTGGTTCACGTAACCGAAAGTAGAATCGGCCTCGGAGAATGAAATGGTCTTACTGGAACTCTGCTTAGGTTGGCCTTGTTCTCTCTAAGGTTCCCACGTGGAGGTGAGAAGGCTGGGGAGGGGGGCAGGGAGAACACAGGCCGCGTCCCACAAACATCCTGTGGTCCAGCTTGTGTCACGTTGCTCACCTCTGGTGTCTTTGTGGGGGCTTTCTGTTTTGCTTTCTCGGTGCTGGAGATTGAACTTAGCTCTTGGGCATGCAAAGCATGCACTCCACCCTTGGGCTACACCCCCACCCAGACATTCCCTGTCTTTGGCTTTTCTCTTCTCACTGGATATCCACTCCCGGAACATCTTTACATCTGTTAACCCTTTTATCCCTCCCATCACCACTCTCCCTCTGCCTAGCCACCTTCCCACGTGAGATCATAATTGTTTAACATAAGTCTGCGGCCTTGTGGTTGGTTATAAGTTGCTCAACTCAAATACTCACTGTTTATGTAACCTAAGAGATGTCTAGAATGGAAGGAGCCAGCACTTGGTTGCTTGGTTAAGAAAGAAAAGTATTAGTATCTGGTGGGCAGGTTGCTACCCACACTTCCTTGGGCCACTAGCTATACCCTGGGACTAGGAACTCCTACTAGAGAATACAAACAATCATAGCTCCTTTGTTTATTGCTCTGAAGTTGCTAAGAACAAGTCTGTTCCCAGGAAATTGTGCTGACTACATTTTCCCCTAAATGTCTCAAAAATGTGTTAGAAAGTGCTGCTGAATTTTCTCTTTTAATAGCTCATAAAATCTAGGGGTAAGAATTTTTAACATACTTATATAGTGTTTATAAAACATAAGTTACTTGTAAATGTGACTCTACTAGTACAATTTTGTATAAAACAGATAAAAATAAGTTCTGTATAAAAATACACTTATAGAGATGCTTGACATGAAGATTTTTAAAACTAATTCCTTTTTTTTTTTTTTTTGCAGTACTAGGGGTTGAACCCAGGGCCTCTCGCTTGCATGCTTTGCAAGTGCTGGACCACTGAGCTGCACCCCCCAGCCCATTTCTTTTTACTTTTTGAGACAGAGTCTCACTAAATTATGCAGACTGCCTCTAGTCTAGAACTTGTGATCCTCCTGCCTCCACCTCCCGAGTTGCTGGGATTACAGGCGTGCGCCACCATGCCCAGCTCATATTCCAATTTTCAAATAAAGAACAAGAAAGCTTAAGTATCTTGCTCTGGTTATATAGTTTATAGCAAAAAAGAAGTCTGCACTGTTAGTGAGGCTTGCAGAAAACAGAGTAAAAGCACAGAAGACTTTGTCAGAAATGACTCCAGTTTGTAAGTAAAGACATAGTAACAAAGCAATCTTAAAATACAGTTTCATTGACATTTTAAAACTCATGCAAAAAGCAAAAAACAAATTTCATTCCAAATTGTTCATTGTTGGTTTTATTGTTCTTACCTCCCTAGATCTTTAAGCAAATTGATAGTCTAGGGAATATGCTTGTGCCGAGGCTGTGCAAGCCCTGCCCCGTGGCAGCCTGTTCCAGAGGGGTGTGTGTGTGTGTGTGTGTGTGTGTGTGTAGGTGTGTGTTGTACCATCTTAAGAAGCAGGCAGTCTATGTTACACAACCATGTCCTTTGAACTTACACAAGCTTTTTATATAACCTGCAGTGCAGTGCCATGCTGTAAATTACAGTAATTGAAGGGGATGTGTTCCAAGAACTTTGTATCCAGAAGGTGCACGTGGGAAGATAATAAGGGAAGCGTAGATAGGAGCTGCAAAATACTAAAGTTACCAAAAACGTGACCGGACACTGTGCGAAGAACAAGACTGGCAAGCACGCTGACAACAGAGGACTCTGGAGAGTCTAGAGAAGGGCTAAGGTGATGGCTTCACCAGTTGGGCCCGTGAGTGAATGAGTGAGGGGATTTGGTTAAGGAGGAAGTTCTGAATGGGAGCATCACTCTCCAGGGGACACTGGCAGTGGCTAGAAACACTTGATGGTGACTGGGAGGGAGGTGCATTGCTCCCGGCCTCCAGGAGTTGGGGCAGAGCTGCTGCTGAGCTGCTTACAAGGCCCAAGGCATCTTCTCATCACTGACTCTTCCTGTCCTGAATGGCAGCAGGGCTAGGGTTTGGAGAGGCAGAGGAGCGGGCTTAGGAAGGAGAATGAAGGAGGGGGACGGAGACCACGAGCAGACACGTGCTCCTGCGCAGCGGCCCCTCCAAGCCCGCCATGTGTGCTCTTCACCACACCCCTTAGCGGGGAGCTGGGCTGGAGGAACTGCAGCCTCATCAGTCCCCACGTGGGCTGGGAAAGAACAGCCAGCCGGGAAGGGGCGGGCTGTAAGGTTGATGTGGTCTCAGGAAGACTCCTTTGCCTCCCAGAGCCCTTTCTCCGTCTTCGCGCTTGAAACCACTTTCACAGAGGGAGCCTTTCCTTCCAATAATGAAATAAAAGGCTAAGTCGAAGTGCAAAGCATGTTAGTGGGAGGCGGAGGCAGGAGGGTCGCAAGTGTCAGACCAGGGGCAGTCTGCACAGCTGAGCGAGACCCTGTCTCAGAAACGAAAAACATGATGAGATATACAGGTAACTAGAGTCTCAGTAGGAGCAGAGAATATTGGTGGAAAATGTTCCAAATATTTTTATAATTTTAATTGACATAAGTTGTATCTCAATACATCCATTTAAAGTACATAATTCATTTTTTAATATATTCATAGGTTTGTGCAGTCGTCATCATCTAATTTAAAGCATTTTTATTCTCCCTAAAACAAGTACCTCGAATCACGAGAGTCAATTTTAGAATATTTTCATCACCTCAACAAAGAAAGTCTGGGTCTTGTAGCTGTCACCTTCTATCCTGGCCTCTCCCCCAACCCCCAGACCTCAGCAGTTCTAATCTATGATCTGTCTTTACAGATTTGCCTATCTGGACAATTTATATTAATGAAATAATATGTAATATTTTGTGATTGGGTTTTTCCACTTGGCATAGTATTTTCAAGGTTCCTTCATATTGCCACATGTATCAGTACTTTTTTTTTTTTTTTTTTTTTTTTTTTTTTTTTTTTTTTTTTTTTTTTTTTTTTTTTTTTTTTTTTTTTTTTTTTTTTTTTTTTTTTTTTAATGATGAGATCTCTCTGTGTAGCCCAGGCTGACCTCAAACTCCAAATCCTCCTTCCTGAGTACTGGGATTATAGGTGTGATCCAAAATACCCAGCGCTTCATTTCTTTTTATCTTCAAATGATACTCCCTTGAATGCCTATATCAAATTTTATTTTCATCAGTTGATGGACATTTGGTATCTTTTTGATTATTAAGGATAGTGCTTCTATGTCATTTTTGTCGTGAGGTGCTGTCGAGTCAAAGACTCAGCAACCCTGTGTCCAGCAGATTGAAACACTTCCCAATTCTGTGCCAGGCAAATGATCTTATTTATGTCCAAGCCCATTGTTGCCAGACACTGTATCAAGCCATCTAGTGGAGGGTTTTCTTTTTTTTCGTTGTCCTGCCACTCTCCCAAACATGATGTCTTTCTCCAGGGATTGGTCTCTCCTGACTACATGTCTGAAATATGTAAGACATAGTCTGGCCATTCTTGCTGCCAAGGAGCACTCTGGTTGCACTTCTTCTAGACAGATCTACTGGTTCTTTAGGCAGTCCATGGTATATTCAATATTTGTCTCCAGCACCATAATTCAAAAGCACCAGTTCTTTTCCTGTCTCCCTTGTTCAGTGTCCAGCTTTCACAACCATATGATGCGACTGCAAACACCATGGCATGAGTCAGGTGCAACTTCGTCTTCAATGTGACATCTTTACCTTTCAATACTCTAAAGAGATCTTTTGCCACAGCTTTTCCCAAAGCAGTGCATCTTTTGATTTCTTGACTGCTGCTTCCATGGGTGTTGATTATAAAGCCAAGCAAAGCAAAATCATAGACAACCTCAATCTTTTCTCCATTTATTGTGAAGTTGCATACTGACCCAGTTGTAAGGATTTTTGTTTTGTTGATGTTCGGTTGCAATCCATACTGAAGGCTATGTTCTTTGATCTTCATCAGTAAATGTTTTAAATCTTCACTTTCAGCAAGTAGAGTTGTGTCATCTGCATAATGCAGATGTTTTCATCCAATCCTGATGCCGCATTCTTCATAAAGTCCACCTTGTTGGATTATTTGCTCAGCGTATAAATTGAAGAGATATGGTGAAAGTATACAGCCCTGATGTACACTTATCTGAACTTTAAACCAGGCCACGTTTCCTTGTTCTGTTCGAATAACTGTCTCCTGGTTCATGTACAGATTCCTCATGAGTACAGTTAGGTGCTCTGGTAATCCCTTTTTTCGAAATGTTATCCATAATTTGTTATGATCCACACAGTCAAATGCCTTTGTGTAGTCAATAAAACATAAATATCTTCTGATATTCTCTGCTTTCAGCTAATATCCACCTGACATCAGCAATGATGTTCCTAGTTCCCCGCCCTCTTTTGAAGCCTGCTACATTTTCCAGCAATTCCCTGTCTATATACTGCTGCATTCGCTTTTGAATGATCTTTAGTAGAATTTTGCTTGTGTGTGATATTAATGATATTGTTTGATAGTTTCCACATTCAGTTAGATCCCCTTTCTTAGCAATAGGCACAAATACGGATCCTTCCAGTCAGTTGGTCAGGTAGCAGTTTTCCAAATCTCTTGGCGTAAACATGTTAATACCTCCAGTGCTGCATCTGTTTGTTGAAACATCTCTATTGGTATTCCATCAATTCCTGGAGCCTTGTGTTTCACCAGTTCCTTCAAGACAGCTTCCATTTCATCCTTCATACCATTGGTTCCTCTTCATATGCAACCTCTTGGAATGGTTGGTCATCTACCAATTCATTTTTATATAATGACTCTGTGTATTCCTTCCATCTTCTTTTGATGTCTCCTGCATCATTTAATATTTTCCCTGTAGAATCTTTCACTGTTGCCACTTGAGGCTTGAATTTTTTCTTCACTTCCTTAAGCTTGAGAAACGCAGAGCATGTTCTTCCCTTTTGGTTTTCTGCCTCCAGCTCTTTGCACATGTCATTATAACATTTGTTTTTGTCTGCTGGAGCTACCTTTTGAAAACTTCTGTTTAGTTCCTTAACTTCATTATGTCTTCCTTTTACTTTAGCTGCTGGACGTTCAAGGGCAAGTTCCAGCATCTCTTTTGACGTGTAATTTGGTCTTCTTTTTTTCCTGTCTTTTTAATAACCTTTTGGTTTCTTTATGAATGATATCTTTGATATCATGCCACAACTCATCTGTTCTTCTATCATTTGTGTTTAATGCATTAAACCTGTTCTTGAGGTGGTCTCTGAACTCAGGTGGGATATACTCAAGGTCATACCTTGGCTCTTGTATACTTGTTCTAATTTTCCTAAGCTTCAGTTTGAACTTGCATATCAGAAGTTGATGGTTTGATCCACAATCAGCACCTGGTCTTGTTCTGACATTTGATATAGAACTTTTCAATGGTCTTTTTCTACATATATAGTCAGTTGGTTCCTGTGTTTTCCATCTGGTAAAGTTCATGTGTTTAGTCACCTTTTATGTTGGTGAAAAAATGTATTTGCAAAGAAAAGGTCATTGGTCTGACAAAATTCTGTCATGAGATCTCCAGCATTGTTTCTGTCACCAAGGCCATATTTTCCAACTATTGATCCTTCTTCTTTGTTTCCAACCTTTGCATTCCAGTCACCAGTGATTATCAGTACGTCCTGATTGCATGTTTGATCTATTTCAGATTGCAGAAGCTGGTAGAAATCTTCCCTTTCTTCATTTGGGGCCTTACTGATCAGTACATAAATTTGAATAATGGTCATATTAACTGGCCTTCCTTGTAGGCATATGGATATTATTCTGTCACTGACAGCATTGTATTTCCTGACAGACCTTGAAATGTCTTTTTTGATGATGAATGCAACCCCATTTCTCTTTAGTTTGTCATTCCCAGCTTAGTAGACCATATGATTGTCTGACTCAAAATGGCCTATGCCGGTCCATTTTAGCTTACTGATGCCTAGAATGTCCTCTTCCCAGCATTTTATTATTATCACCATCCTTATGATTGTGAAGCTGTATTTCATTGTGGTTTTGATTCATATTTCCTTTTTTTTTTTTTTTTTTTTTTTTTTTTTTTTTTTTTTTTTTTTTTTTTTTTTTTTTTTTTTTTTTTTTTTTTTTTTTTTTTTTTTTTTTTTTTTTTTTTTTTTTTTTTTTTTTTTTTTTTTATGGTACTGGGTGTTGGACCCAGGGCCTCGTGCTTGCATGGTCTGCAAGTGCTAGACCACTAAGCTGCACCCCCAGCCCATTTTTTACTTTTTGAGACAGGGTCTCGCTAAGTTACGCAGACTGCCTCTGGTCTTGAACTTGCAATCCTCCTGCCTCTGCCTCCCGAGCTGCTGGGATTACAGGCATGCGCCACCGCGCCTGGGTTTGATTCATATTTCTTTGGTCACAAATGATGTCCAGTATCATTTTATGTGTTTATTGGTTATCCATATATCTTCCATGGAGAATGTCTATTCAGATCTTTTGCCCATTTTTAATTGGGTTATTTCTGTTGTTATTATTGATTTGTAAGAGTTATTTATATGTTTCGTGTGCTAGATATCTATCAGCTATATTATTTGAAAACATTTTGTCCCATTTTGTAGGTTCTTTTTACTTTCTTAATGGTGTCTTTTGAAGCACAAAAGTTTTAATTTGATGAAATCCAATTTATCTTTTTATTTTCTTTATTTATAAACGTTGAAGGGGTACAGAGTAATAAAACTTTACCAATTTGTCTTTTTTTTTTAATGTGTGACTTTTGCTTTCATCTAAGAAATCAAGTTCATGAAGATGTATGCCTGTGTTTTCTTCTAAGTATTGCGTGGTTTTAACTCATATTTAGACCTATGATTCATTTTCCATTAAATTTTATAAGGGGGGGTCCAACTTTATCAATAGCCAGTTGTCCCAGTACCACTTGCTGAGAAGACCATTATTTCCCCATTGAATTGTTGGTCACCTTGTGGAAAAAAATCAGTCATAAATGCCAGAATTTATATCTGGCTTATCGATTCTATTCCATTGACCTCTGTGTCTAGCTTTAGGCCACTGTCATGCTGTCTGGGTAACTGTAACTTTGTAATGGGTTTTGGAATAGGGTTATGTGAACCCTCCAACTTTTCTTCATACTCAAGATTGGAGGTATGTGCATTAATAGTACGGGACCTACCCACCCCCATTTTCAACAATGGATAGATCACTGAGACAGAAATTTAGTAGGGAAACAAAGGCGAGGACTACACATTAGGCCAGTGGAGCTAATGGATATGTACAAAACATTCCATCCAAAAGCAACAGAATGCACATTACTTTCACATGTCTACGAAACATTCTCCAGACACATCAGTCATGTGTTAGGCCACCAAGCAAATTTTAACAAATGTAAGATTATGTATCAGAACACAGTGGTATGAAACTTAAGAATCAGTAACAGAAAAGTGGAAAATTAACAATTACGTGGATGTGAAATAACACCCTCCCAAACAACCAGGGGATAAAGAGGAAATAACAAATCTCAGGACAATGCAAATTAAAGCACAACAGCTGGGTGCTGTGGCGCATGCCTGTAATCCTAGCTACTCAGGAGGCTGAGGCAGGATGGTGAGGTTGAGGCCAGAGGCAGCCTGTGCAACTTAGCAAGACCCTGACCCAAATTTAAATAAATAAAAAGGGCCAGGGGTGTTCAGTGGTGAAGCCCTTGCCTCGCATGCACCAGACCCTGGGCTCAGCCCCCTGATACTACAAGATAACATATCAAAATGTATGGGATGCAGAAAAAGCAGGTTTAAGAGGGACATTTGTGGAGGGATAGTCCTGCTGTCTTAGTCCACGTGGATTACCAAAGTAGAACACCATCGACTAAGTCACTTAAACAACAGAAACGTCTCATAGTTTTGGAGGCTGGGTAGTCGAAGATGCAGGAGTCAGCAGATTTGGTGTCTAGTGAAGGCCTGATTCCTGGCTTACAGAGGGCACGTTCTTGTGGCCTCACTTGCTGGAAGGGGCAAGGCTGGGCTCCTTTTATAGAGACCCTAATTTCACTCATGAGGGCTCTGCCCTCGGGACCTAATCACTTCCCAAGGGCTCCACCACCTACATCATCACATTGTGATTAGGTTTGTGTTGGGGGGGCAACTTCAGACTGCAGCACCTACATTAAGAAAAAAATATCTCAAGCAACCTAACTTTACATTTCAAGTGCCTAGAAAAAGCACCCACCATGTTTCTGTCAGCTTGTCGTGCTGTGGGGGCTTATGTGTGGCTGTGATGCTGAAAGCTATACCACCAGTGTCTTAGATACCAAAAGAGCCAACCATGGTGAACAGGTTTTGCTGAGCTTCTAGACTAAGGCAGACCAGGGAGAAGGACCCAGCAGCCCACTCCCACAGCAATTAGTCATTGAAAACCCTATGAATAGCAGAAAAGCACTGTCAAATATAGTGCCAGAAAAGGAGCCCCTCAGACTGGAAGGCACTCAAGAAACCACTGGAGAAGAGTTACCTCCTCAAAGTAGAGTTGACCTTAATGACAGGAATGGGCCCCTGGGACTTCCTTTTGCTGATGGGGCATGAATCAAAATGAGAAGAAACATAGTGGCTGCAACTTTGGGCTTAAACATAAAAAGATTGTGTGCATGGCACAGTGCTGAGTAGTGTTTTGTTCTGTTGTACTTAGAGGGTCGCTATGAGTTGGACCTGATCAATGGCATCCTACAACAACAACAACAACAGAAAAAGCACCATCAAATCCCAAAGTTAGTAGAAGGAAGGAACTAATAAGTATCAAAACAGAAATAATGAAACCGACTGGAAAAAATAGAAAAGATCAACAAAAATAGGAGTTTTTGTTTTTTTTTTTAAAGAAAAATTAAACTGACAATTCTTTAGCTATACAAAGAAAAAAAAGAAGATTCAAATAGAATCAGATATGCTTGTAATTCCAGCGACTTGGGAGACTGAGGCAGGAAGATTGCAGGTTTGAAGCCAGAGGCACCCTATGTAACTTAGCAAGATTGTGTCTCAAACAAATTTTAAATTTTTTAAGATTTTCTAAAAAAGGGGCTCAGTGGTGGATTGTTTGCCTGCATGCATTAGGCCCTGGGTGAAACCCCTAGTACTGCAACAAAACAAACAAAAAACAAATGAGAAGGGAGACACGATACCATGGAAACACAAAGAATCACAAGAGAGTACTAAAAATAATTATACACCAACAAATTGTATAACCTCTAAAAAATGAATAAAGTCCTAGAAACATGCAACCTACCAGGATGGAATCATAACAAAATAAAATTTCTGAACAGTTCTATAATGAGTAAGGAGATTGAGTCAGGAATCAAAACATTCTAATAGGAAAAGCCCAGAGCCATATGGCTTTACTGATGGATTCTACCCAACACTCAAAGAATCAATAGCAATCCTTCTAGGAGGAGGAGGAGGAGAAGGAAAAAGAAAAGGAACAGGAGGATGAAACCACAGTAGCAGAATGAAGGATAAAATCAACAGATGCAGGGAAAGCATTTGACATCCTGTGATGATAAAAAAAAACTTTCAAGAAATTGAAGGAATTGAAGGAATATATAGCAACATAAAGACCACATATCAAAAGCCCACTTGTTCTCTAAGTTCAGAAACAAGAAACGTTTCCCACTTTCACCACTTCTAATCAACATACTATTAGAATTAGGCATGCCAGTGTCCTACCCCAGGCAATTAGACAAGGAAAAAAAGACTACGAAGTAGTGAAATGTCTCTGTTTGCAGACAGTATAATCTTACATATAAAAATTTCACATATAGAAAACCATTAAAAAAATCACCAAAAGCTATTAAAGAGAATAAAATTCAGCAAAGTTGCAGGATATAAAATCAACATGCAAAAATCAGTGGCATTTCTGTACATTAACAAGAAAATCTAAGAAGCAAATCTCACATAGAATTGCATCCCAAAACACAAATAGAAATAAATTTAACAAAGAAGTAAAAGATCTGAAAATTATAAGACATTAATGAAAGAAATTGAGGAAGACACAAATAAATGGAAAGATAATCTGTGTTTTATGGATTAAAAGGATTAATAGAGCCGGGCGTGGTGGCGCACACCTGTAATCCCAGCGGCTGGGGAGGATCGCAAGTTTGAGACCAGGGGCAGTCTGCATAACTTAGACCCTGTCTCAAAAAAAGGAAAAAAAAAAAAGTGGGCTGGGGGCACAGCTCAGTGGTCCAGCACTTGCAAAGCATGCAGGCGCAAGGCCCTGGATTCAACCCCCAGTACCACACACACACACACAAAAGAATACACTTAAAATGTCATACTGCCCCAAAGGATCTGTAGATTCAGTATTATTAAAATTCCTTACCAAAATTATAGTGGCATTTTCCACAGAAATTGGAAAAACAACCCCCAAATTCATGAGTGTGTATGTACTTGTGTGCATATATATTTAAGAAATATAAATAAGAAATGCGCGTGTGTGTACACACACACACACACACACACACACATCACACATGCTGTGCAGCCATACTACTGTGTAGCCTATTCCCATCAGATCTCAGAAGCTAAGCAAGGTTGGGCATGATTAGTACTTGGATGGGAGACCCCCTGGGAACACTAGTTGCTGTAGGTTTGGGAGAAGGACCCAGCGACTCATTCCCCACCCCCCAAAAAAATTAGCCATTGAAACCCCTATGAATACCAGAGAAGCACTAAGAATACTGTTTCTCCTCTTGTACACAGGGTCACTATGAGTTGGACACTCCACGGACCTAACGTGTGTGTGTGTGTGTGTGTGTGTGTGTGTGTGTGTGTGTGTGTGTGTATTTTGCAGTTTTTGAAGGTTGAACTCAGGGCCTGACACATACTTTGCAAGTGCTTTACCACAGGGTTTCACCCCCAGCCCCTTTTTAATTTTGAGTCAGGATCTCGCTAAGTGATGCAGGCCACCTTTATTCTTAAACTCACCATCCTGCCTCTGCTTCCTGAGTCTCTGGGATCGCAGACATGTGGCACTGTGCCCGGCCATAAAAATATTTTTGATGTACTCTTTAAACTTACGTAGAAGTACAAAAGCACATACCAATGTGGAGAAAACACTTACAACGAAGCCTCACGTCCCATCACCTAGCTTGGAAGATAATCAATCTTGTTTCACTGATTCTCTTTTCTCCTGCACTGATTTATTTAGAAGCAATTCCAAAATGCCATGTTCTTGTCATATATCAGTGTGTGTGTATATATATATATCTCCAAAAGAATAACACCTTGCAGAAGTAACCACATAGTATTACCACATTTTAAAATTCAGTGTTAATTCCTTCATTTTACCCACTCCGTCAGCTGGTTTCCCAGGTGCAGGTATTTGAAAGGCTCCCAGGGCAGTTGGAGTGGTCGTTCGGAGCTGAGAAGCCGAGCTGTGGGTCCGAGCTCCTCCCGTGTCCAGTGAGCCCACAGGCCTTGGAGGGCTTGGAAACGTGCAGATTCCAACTCAGGGCTCAGAGACCACGTTTTCACAGCGTCTGGGAGACGTCCGTGCTGCTGGCTCCAGGGCCACCCTTTCAGGCAAGAGGGGTGGTGTGACTGTGTGGGGTGGGACTCACAGCCTACCAAAATGGCGCCCGTTATTTTAAAGTGAAAACGTTTAGTTACAAAGCAGATGTAGGAAAGTCTTCCCTTGTCTAACGCTGAGTTCTCGGCAATTCAGCTGCCATAACCCATCCCTGAGCCCCTTCCAAGGGAGGGGGTCTCCAGACAGAGCCACTGACCTTTGACACGGTGACGTCCCAAGAAAATTGTGGAAAGGAGCTTCAGGGAACCTTCTGTACTTTCCCAGTGGAGTTTCACCCCGCCCTGACCCACCTCTCGCTCCCAGCCAGTCTTCTCTCTGACTCATTTCTGATTCTGTCTACATCTCTGTCCCTCATATGCACATGTATAATCCATCACCAGTGAGTTCACAGGTCCAAAATCATAGGCCTCAAACACTAGGAACTAAGTTGACAGAGCAAAAATTATCCTCCCCTGTGTGTGTGTGTGTGTGTGTGTGTGTGTGTGTGTGTGTGTGCTAGCATCTGCTTCATGACCAAAAAGAACTTCCATTTTGGACCTTGCACTAGTGGTGAAATTGTTGTTAAGTGCTGTGGAGTCGGTATTCAACTCATAGTGACTCTGTATACAACAGGTGAAACACTATTGTCAGTGCTTCTCTGCTATTCATAGGGTTTTCAGTGGCTGATTGTTTTTTGAGAGTGGATTGCCAGATCCTTCTCCCAAGCCTACAGCACCTGGTGTTCCGAGGGGGTCTCCCATCCAAGGACTAACCAGGCCCGACCCTATTTAGCTTCTGAGATCTGAGGGGATCAGAAGCCATGGTGGAGGCCTGACCCAGCTTAGCTTCCAAGATCTGACAGGATCAGACGCCACAGTGGTACAGCTGCAGGCTAGCTTTCATAGATAATGTAAACTACCCTCCAAAGTGATCCTATCAATTTACATTTTCTCCGAAGCTCTTGAGAGCTTCCACTGGTTTCCATCCTGGCTCTTGGCTTATGGGCATTAGTTAGGACAGGGGAAAATGCATGTTGACATGGTGACCAGCGGTTAGATCAACTCTGCATACTTTTTTTTTTTTTTTTTTTTTTTTTTTGGTACCTGGGGATTGGACCCAGGGCTTTGTGCATACTTCGCAAGTGCTCTTCCCCTGAGCTGCACCCCAACCCCTTTTTTACTTTTTTATCTTGAGATGGGGTCCCACGAAGTTACACAGGCTGCCTCTGGCCTGCGATCCTCCCGCCGCCTCCTCCCCAGCTGCTGGGATTGCAGGCGCACTTAGCTAACTCTGCACACCTTCGAAATTGGCTCTCTTCAAAGGGACAAGCGTTTGCAGAATACAATCCCCCTTCCATCCCCCTTCCTTATGGCGGCAGGCGCAGCTCTGTCTGCCAGGGCCTTCCTCTTCTCGCTGGAGTGGGCAGGCAAACTCACTTTCTCCTCGGAACTTGTTTTCTGTGCCTGGGGTCCTTTCACAGCTGCCTGCGCACCCGGCCTCTTGTTAACTCGCTCTCACCACGTGATGTGCAGCAGCCTCCTGGCTACCTTCCTGCCGCTCCCGCGGCTCTCATTTCCATTACTCTCTCTGGTTCCTCCACTGCGTTTATCGCAGTCTGAACGCACCTGCCCACTCTCTTGTGTCTCTCACTCCCGAGGGACGTGCACAGTGCCTGGCATACGCCACGTGCGTCCTGCATGAATGAACGCACACCCTGATGGCTTCCCGACAGGGTAAACCTGTTACTGCCTCCTGGCCACTGCCCTGACATCACCATCGCACAGCGTTGGTGACCGTCTGTGTCTGTGTAACTCGGAGTGAACGCAGGACCCTGACGGTGTCCTACACGGAGACTCCTCTTGGGCGCTCTCTCAGGGATGTCTCAAGATCCCAGGCATTGGCTTTCTCCACAGCCGAACCTCTCTCTTTGGAGTGAAGCCAGGCCATCCCCTCCCCCCAGGCCTGGGGTGCCTGGGGCTCCATCCTTTTCTCATTTCCTTGGAGGTCATGGTGGCCTCCACAAGTGCTTGGTCACGGATGGCATTTGCCTGAGTCACCTCTGGCCTCCTCCTGCTGACGCGATTGTGTGGGCAGCTCCTCAGGGGTCCAGTGTGTGTCTGTTTCCTGATCAGCTGGGCCTCTGTGAGGTGGTGGTCATCATCTTAATTACCTGGGTTTCCTGCATCCAGCCAGTGTACTCAAAGGTTAACTGTCATTTTAGGAAGGAAATTCTAGCATTACTTTGAAATTCATCCTTTGATTTATTTGCCTTCTCTGTCCCCTCCTCCTTCCACCTGGACAAGACACGTAGGCCCCAGGCCAGGGCAGACCTCTCTCTTCCGTTCTTCCTGTGCTTTCTTCACTACTCTCACCTCACTGTGCAGTCATGATCTCTTTTGTGTCTTGCCTTCCCTGAGGACAAGGAAATAAAGTTTCCAACTCTGTATCACTAGGACTTGGTACAAAATAGGCATCGCATAAGTGTGTATTAGACAGGTGGACACATGAGTGGATGGATGGAGTGCACTCTGGACACTCTGATAGATTCAGTTTACAAGAGAGAATGAATGCCTGCCGTATTTCTGGTGGAAATTTTTCATCAGTGGCAGAGAAAACCAGGTTTTCCAGCTGGGCGTCATGGTGCATGTCTATAATCTCAGCGCACAGGTGGCTGAGGCGAGAGGATCACAAGTTCCCGGCCAGGCTGGCTGTGAGAACCTGTCAAAAACAAATGGAAAAACCCACCAGGTTTTCCATAAACAGACTGGGGTGGGTGCTAGGCTTTGAGATGAGTGAATTTTGGTCTCTTCACAATCCACACTGTCAATCACTGAGCAGGGCAGCGGATGGACCCCAGATTTTGCTCCAGGACCATGCTATCTCTGGTACAGATTTCACTTCCTTTGTTCATTCATTTGTTCATTCAGAATTTGGCAGGTGCTGATACCTTTTCACATGAACAAGAGAGCAAGAGGTTGATTATTTTCCTGGTGTGCTGTCCCTCTGCTTAACAGTAACCCACATTTTGAAAATGGCAGAACGGGGCATTACCTCTGAAGAGTGTAGATGAATGTTAGCTATACTGTGCCAACAACTCAATGCCAGAGACTGGTTAAGTCATAAAGAAAAGAGGTTTAAGCTGGGCACTGGGGCGCCTGCCTGTGATCTCAGTGACTTAGGAGGCTAAGGCAGGAGGATGGCGAGTTCAAGGCCAGGGGTAGCCAGTGCAGATTAGCAAGAGTCTGTCTTAAAAGAAGAAAGAGACTAGGGCTGTGGCATCTTAGTGGTAGAGCACTTGCTTAGCATGCATGAGGCCCTAGTTCAACCCCTCTGTTCTGTTAAAAAAAAAAAAAAAAGAAAGAAAGAAAGAAAGAAAAAAATAAAAGACAAAAAGATTTATTTTGGCTCACTGTAAGGGAAAGAACGACGGAAGGGCTGGAAAACCTCTGAGGAAAACTGCCAGGGAAGGCTCTAGCCGATTGGCTGAAGAAGGCTCTGGCTGTTAGAGCTCTTCTCCTCTGAAAGCCCCCTCTTGTTATCTCTCTGACCTTCAGCACAGACTCTGCGTATGTGCAGTGGGCAGAGCATGCTAACATAAATACTAAATAACCCTTCCCTGTCCCACAAGACCTTGGCTGATTTTTAAAGTTTATGTTAATCCTAGATTTCCCCTGACTCATAAGAATGCTTAATGTTATGCAAAGAGCCTAATAAAAGGAGGCTGAAGCCCTCACCCTGGGCTGCCGTGTTCCCAAAAGACACTAAGCCACCTCAGTCTCTCCGACACTACCTCTTGGTATCTGAGTAATTAATTCTTTGACTGTTGATCCAGTGCTGCTAGACAGGCATGGCAGCTCACTGTGCTGGTCCATGGTGGAGGGGCCACATTGAAGGGGGGCCACTGAGGTTCCACCTTAGGACCTTTCTTATCCTAATCACCTCACCAGAAGCCCCACTTTGAAGCACCAATAGTTAAATTAAGTTTCCATCCTGTTAAGACCTCCCAGTGGGGAGTCAGCTCCAACCTGAGTTTCGGAGTGGACAAAGCATATTCAAACCGCAGCGGGCTCAGATTAAGGTGTTGGAATGCCTGGCTTTCACTGTCTGTTATAGGGGAAATGATGATAGAGACACTGTGTGGAGATGTCATTGGAAGGGGGTTAAATCACTTGTCGGTTACCTTTCCATTACAGGTTGTCTTGTCCCAATTTTAGCGAGGACATTAGTCCTTATGGGATATATATATTTTTTTAGCTAGTGCATGCTAGATAAGTACTTTACCACTAAGCTGCAACCCCAGCCCCTTTTTTATTTTGAGACAGGGAGTCACTAAGTTGTGCCGGCTGCCTCTGCCCTCGCACTCATGATCCTTCTGCCTCAGCCTGAATTGCTGGGATTGCAAGCATGTGCCACGGCATCTAGGCACAACCAGTCTAGGCATAACCAGTCCATTTTTGGTATGTTGTTGTTAAGTCCCGTCGAGTCAGTATCCGACTCATAGCGACCCTCATAGGGTTTTCACTGGCTGTTTTGGGATTGCCTTGGGAGTGGATTGCCAGGCCCTTCTCCCATTTTTGCGGTGCTGGGAATTGAACTTGGGACCTCAGAGACTGCAGCACAGCGCTCTACCCACTGAGCTAAATCCCAGCCCATTTTTGGTATAGAGGCTCAAAATAAGATTTAACATTATTATTTTTGATGACTGAGTCCCTTGAATGAATTTAACTGTCTTAAAGTATGACACTAATAGACAGATGTAGATATACCTACAGGTGCTATTTGATTTAGGATGAGGTTATATCTTGGGAAACCATTGTGAGATGAAAATGTCCTACGTTGAAAATATCCTAAATTAATAGCGCACAACTGTAATCCCAGCACTTGGGAAACTGAGGCAAGGTCGTGAGTTCACTGAGCTACACAGCAAGACCCTATCTCAATGATGACAAAGAGAGAAGAAAGAAAGCAAATGAAAGAAAATATCCTAAGTCAAAAATGCGAGTAATATACCTAGCAACCACCACCACCTAGTAAGCGTAACTTACTTTAAATGTGCTGAGTGGGGGAAAATGATCTAACACAAAGCCTGTGTATAACAAAGTGTTGGATAGGTCACATGTGCACGTGGGTTGGCATTTTGTAGACACCACTGAGCGCACAAACAAAACACAGCATCCAAAATACTCCACCGTGGAGTCCTGGTCGTGGATCCTTGCGATTACTGGCAGGTGGGCTCCGTGCCGCAGGAGAGGAGGGGCGGCAGGCCTTCCCCTGGCAGGAGGGGGTGGACCCGTGAACAGAGGTGGCCTCTTGGTTTCCTGCGCTGCGGTGTGGCGCTGCCACAGCTTACGGAAGCTTGGAGCAGCGTCTCCTGCAGGGGCTGAGCCTGGCTGAGGCCCTGGGTGGCTTCCTGGGGTCCCTGTGCTTTTCCTGAAGGCCAGCCTGCCTTCACTCCCCAGCCTCCCGAAGGGACTGGGACGCGCCTAGTCCCCCCTGCTCCCTGTGCCCCAGAGAACTCCCACCCATGCCCATGCCAGGGCTCTGGCTGATCTGCTCATCCTGGTGCTGGGAAAGTGAGTTGGTTTTCCAGCCCGGAACGTAAACCCCGCAGTGCCCTAGGGCGAGTTCTCTATGTGCAGAGCCGGACATCACTCCACATTCCTATTCATTTGGTTCCCTCTGTGAAGCCTCCCAATCCCCACACCACAAACAAAACAGACCCTTTAAGAGAACACACGATGATGATCGCCCCGCGCCTCTTACTTTTGTTCCTTTATCATGTCTCTGATGGCCGTCATGACGTCTTGTTTCACACCGGCATTGTGACAGAGGGCCATCAGCTTCAGGGAGAGGGAGGAGAGGTAGGGAGGCTGCCTGACTCTTTCCCAGGCCTGGCTGGCGGGGAAGCTCACGCAGCCCTCCAGCCTGTGGAGCAGGCGGCGGATCTTTATCAAGCTGGCCAGCAGCAGCAGGTCGTCGCCGCTCAGGTACCGGAGCACGGGGATCTCCTCCGGGTGGGGGAGCTTGCCAGCAGAGAGAGAGGAGGAGGGGGAGGCTCAGGGCCACGGGGGAGCGGACCGCGCACCCATGCAGGTCGGGGAAGCCGAGGCTGGGCGCTAGCTTGGGGTCCAGCCCAGGGGTCTGCCTGGAAGCAGGGACGGGGGGCGGATTCTAGGCTGAAGGAGGAAGGAGCCGAGGCTGAGAGGCCGTGTGCCATCTGGGCCCTCGACGAAGCTCCCGGTTTCCCTTGGTGGCCTGACAGCTCGCCCTGAAGGGGGCGCCCAGCGGCCCTGGGGGATGAGTGGGGTCTGAGGCCGGGGCAAGGCGTCCCCCTCCACAAAGCAGGTGGCGCTGGGGGCAGCTGACAAATCCCTGTTCCCCTGCCGGCCCCTGCCCCCAGGAAGCCGTTGCAGGCCAGCTCGCCATGGCCTCCTCGGCCTCTGCTCGCCCCACCGCCTCGCAGGCCGATGACTCAAGGTGATGCTGGCTGCTCGCAGCTGCAGAAAGGACCTGAGGGGCTGCCCCGCCTGGGCGCAGGAACCTGCAGGGTCTTTTCCACTTCCCCCTCCCCCCATAGATGGGGAAGGGGGGGAGGAAAGAGCATGAGATGGGGGAATAATGCATCAGCGCCTCAAACCTCATGTCACCCTGAATCCCACAAAAAGATGGACGGGAAACATTTTCAGCAACTGAAGCAATGACGATTCTAATGAGAAAGATCCCATTAGGGGTAAGTTTAAGGAATCACTGAAGACCACAATGCAGATGAGCCCAGATCAGTAGAGAGATAAACAACCACACGGATGAACAACCAAACGAAAGCACTCACGGTGAACCACACACACACACACCAAGCTCAGCATCAACAGAAAGGAGAAGTGGGGGAGACTGTGAGGGGAACCGGGCAATGGCAGCCAAGGCTGCTTGCAGGCAAAACGGGGCTCCTCTACCCCCTCAACAGCACAGGCCACCTCACAATAATTATCAGAAGCAAACTGCAGTCAGAACCTGCAGGAAAGCAGGAATTCTCAAACACAGAAATGAACACCCAACTGAAAATCGCCAAGTATCTGAGGCCATAGAAGGCGCCAGATTCACCTGTCAGGGAAATAAATACTCAAGAAGCAAGAATTCACAGGCAGACCCAACGCCAGGAGACATATATGCAGTTAGTGCTGGAGGGAATTTATTATTGCCAAGGAAAAGAAATAAGTGGAGGACTCGGAAGTTAGTTCCATGCATACAGAAAAAAGGTATGTTAACAATTTTGGACTAACCATTAAAATACTCTGTTTAAAAGACTGAATCTGTTAGGTGGAGGGAAGCAACAAAATTCAGTTATGCTCCTGGCAAGAGACGTGTAACTCAAAACAACATAAAAAGGCTGAAAATCAAAGGATTTAAAAAAACAAGTGTTTATACAGCAATGCTAACAAAAAGAAAGCAGATTGGCAGTGAATCAGACATTTAAGTAAAGGCCACTAAAAAAAATTGGGAATAATATATGTTGATGACACTGCCATTTTTATTGTCAAAAACAAAACACTGAGTCTCAGAATGGGCACCGCTGAAGAGCGAGTGAGGAAGGTGGAAGCTTGGGTGGGCACACGGCTCGAAGCTACAACTCCCCAAGAAGGGGGCCAGCATTTTTAATTTCCCAATGCCAGAGCTTCAAAATATATAAACAGAACTTGAAAGAAATCCTAGGGAGACATGGACAACCTTACAGTCATTTTAGGAGACTTTCGTACATTTCTTTGCTTGCTGAAACTGAAGATTTGAAGCATTTACTAATGAAGATCAAAGAACACAGCCTTCAATATGGATTGCGCCTCAACATCAACAAAGCAAAAATCCTTACGACTAGGTCAGTGAGCAAGTTCATGATAAATGGAGAAAAGATTGAGGTTGTCCAAGATTTTGCTTTACTTGGTTCTACAATCAACACCCATGGAAAGTAGCAGTCAGGAAATCAAGATACGTCACATTGGGAAAAGCTATGGCAAAAGATCTCTTTAAAGTGTTGAAAAGTAAAGATGTCACATTGAAGATGAAGGTGTGCCTGACTCACACCGTGGTATTTTCAGTCACATCATATGGTTGTGAAAGCTGGACATTGAATCAGGGAGACAGGAGAAGAATTGATGCTTTTGGACTAAAGTGCTGGACATGAATATTGAATATGCCATGGATTGTCAAAAGAACCGATAGAAGAAGTGTGACCAGATCGCTCCTGGGAAGCCAGGACGGCTAGACTGCATCTTCATATTCTGGACATGTTCTCAGGAGGGACCAACCCCTGGAGAAGGACATCATGGCTGAGAGAGGGGCAGGTTAATGAATAAAAGGAAAACCTTCAACTAGATGCACTGACACAGTGCCTGCAACAATGGGCTTAAACACAAAAAAGACTGTGTGCCTGGCACAGTGTCGGGGAGTGTTTTGTTCTGTTTTACCTAGGGTCGCTATGAGTCAGACCTGACTCGATGGCACCTAACAACAATAGTGTGCATTTCTTGGGACAGAAAGCAGCCAGGTGGGGCTGCAACGCGGTGGGAGAGCCCTTGCTGAGCACTTGCCCTGGGTTTGAGCCTGAAGTGCTGGAAAGCCACAGCCGCAGCAGCAGCAACAACAAAATCCCAAAGATGTAAAAAAATACCGGGAGGAGAGGAATGGGAGGAGAACAATTAGACGCACAGACTTCTGTGCCAACAAACAGTAACCCCTTGTGGTCAAATTCACAAAGAACATTCATTAAAATTAGAGGCTCATCTACAGAGACGATAGCAATACATTTTAAACAGCAGAAAAAAAATGCAAGCCTATTCCTGAACACTTAGAAATGAACAAGAGAAGACCAGCAAATCTTTTTGTCTACTTGAAAGTTCAATGACCACTCAGTTTGAAAAATCAAAATAGATATTACAAATTGTTTAGAAGGAAAACAAATGGAAAACACTACATGTTAAAACTTGCAGCAAATGACCAAAGAGGCCCCCCCGAGTGCTAGTGTAGTAGTGGGGGTGGCCATTGCTAGTTTAGATAAATTGGTCAGGGAAGGACCCTGTGAGCAGAAACCTGAAGGAAGTGAGGCAGCAACCGTGTGTTGAATGGAGGAGGGACAATTTAGGTCAAGGGAATAATATGTACAAAGGCCCTGTGGCAGGAATAAGCCTGGTATTTTCTAGGGGCAGCCACAAGGCCAGTTTGGCTGGACAGAGTGAGTAAACAGAGACTAATAGAGAAAGACTATTAAAATAAAGAGGTCCAAATCACATATAGCAGTGGAGGCTTTAGGCCCTTAGCACTTACTCTGAGAAGATTAGAAGCCAGTGGATAGTTTTGACCAGATTTATGTTTCCAAAATATTACTCCAATTTTTGTGTTATCACAGACTTTGTGAAAGCCGGACAGTGAAAAATGGAGACAAGAGAATTGATGCTTTTGAATTACAGTGCTGAAGGTGAATATTGACTATTCCGTAGACTGCCAAAAGAACCAGCAAATCTGTTGTTGAAGTGCAACTGGAGTGCTCCTTGGAATCAAAGAGGGCTCGACCACATCTTACATGTTTTGGACAAGTTGTCAGGAGGGACCAATCCCTGGGGAATTGCACCAGAGAGTTTCAGAGAGTGGCAGGTCACGAAAAATATGGAAGGTCCTCAACTAGACAGATTGACACAGTGACTGTAAGAGTGGGCTTCAACATAAAAAAGATCATGTCCCTGGCACAGTGTTGGGGAAAGTTTTGTTCTGTTGTACATATGGTTGCTATGAGTCAGGCCCTACTTGATGGCATCTAACAACCACAAATTATGCATGAGTCTAATCTATTAGTAATAACATTAGCAAAAGGCATTTAGCCTTATTATTCTAAGTGCTTTAAACTGTTCTGTTTAATGTACCTACCTTCACTTTGGTTCCAACACTGATTGTTGCCTGCTGGCCCATTGCTAGGAAAGTGATGGAAATCTTGTCTTGTTCTAAGATGCGAATTCCAATGCAACGGTTCAAAGCCAGAAAGACAGGTTTGAATGAAGCAAAGGGCGAGGAAACAATGGAACTGGACCAGTTCCAAGCTCTGACTCTGTTGCCAGCTGGATCTGAGTATTGACCTCCCAAGATGTTAATGTATACCCTGGAAGGAAATGAAACGTCCGGAATAGTCACATTGTAATTTAAGGCAGGACTTAGCCCTGTTTCTTGCTAACCAAGGGGAGTAACAGCTTCTCCTCAACAACAGTACAGGAGGGGTCGTCCCCTCCCCTACTTTAGGAGTAGTAATACTATGACTGATTGCTACCCTAATTTGAACTACTGGGTCGAGTTTGCTACAATATCGATAAACCAAAGAGGATCCAAAGAGGGGCTGGGAAGGCAGAGAGGAAGTGGGGGAGGTTTCACCTGGGAAAGAAGGGATATAGGAAGCCAGTGTGCTAGTCAGCTGTTGTCACTGCAGCAGAGAAACAACCCAGCCTTATGGTGGAAGAGGTTTATTGGAAGCACAGTTAGAGAATGGGTCCATAGTGGCAGCAGGGCAGGCATGGTGGTGGTGGCGACAGGGTGGTGACAGGGTCTGTGGTAGATGACCTCATGACATGGCAGACCAGGAACAGAGAGACCAGGGCTGTGGGTGCAGGGTGAAAACCTCCACAGACCTGCCCGCAGGGAACTGCGTCCATCAAAGACTCGCCCCCAGGGGGCTGCTTCCACAAAGCAAGAACCTTGCCTCCAGAACTTTCACCTCTCAGGACATCGCCACCATCTGGGGACTGAATGTCCAAAGCATATGACCTTTGGGGGACACTTTATATTCAAACCATGACAGGCGGCCATTCCTGATGGACAGGAGACCAGTGTTTCGATTGTCACCAGGCCAGAATCAAGACCAGTGGGTATAAATTCCCTGGAAGCCTGAGTTGGCCCCAGTATAACTGAGCTGTCTTCTAACAAATATCGTATATTTTCCCTCCTAGATAGAATCTAGAATATATGGTGTGTGTGTGTGTGTGTGTGTGTGTGTGTGTGTGTGTGTAAAAGACATGCAAACAGAAGGGGGACTGATTGTGGGGAGGAGGGATATTGTGGGGGGACATGAGAGGATAATGCAGGGGTGAATATGAGCAATGTACAAAGACACAAAGATATGCATGTATGTTGTTGTTGTTGTTAGGTGCCGTTGAGTCAGTGTCAGACTCATAGCAACCCTATGTACAACAGGCGAAACAGTATTGTTAGTGCTTTTCCAGTTATTCATAGGGTTTTCCACGGCAGATTGTTTTTTGGGAGTGGGTTGCTGGGTCCATCTCCCAAACCTACAACACCTGGTGTTCCCAGGCGGTCTCCCATCCAAGTACTAACCAGGCCCGACCCTGCTTAGCTTCTGAGATCTGACAGGATTGGAAGCCACAGTGCTACGGCTGCAGGCTACGCATGTATGGAAATGTCATCATGAAGCCCATTAATTTGTGCATTATCTAAAAAAACTATTAACAAAAAATTCCAGTTAAAAAAATATTTGAACAAACTTTAAAAAGAGCTGCTTCTAATTGTGCCCACTGACTGGCAGCCTGGTTTCCATCTAGGAGGTGTCTTGTAGGGGCTGGGTGCAGGCTGGACAGACTGGGGGAGCACTCTGACGTCACTGCAGGGGAGAAGAGCGGGGCAGCAGGACGGAGGGGAGCCTTAGACCATCTGCGCCTCTGACATCTCGCAGTATTGCGAATGCCCCACCTCTTGCTCTATTACAGATTTAGCTGTGCTCAATCTCAGATCTGGTGACACTGACTCCTGTGCCACTCTGCTCTCTCCCCCTCCTACTCTCACCCTCTTCCAGCTAGAATCACCATCCCCATTTCCCAGTACTGATTAGTGGTGGTCATCTAATAGCAAAAACACAAAAACTGAGGTGATTCTCTTATTGGATATGGAAAGGGAATGATTTAGTGATTTAGTTTTATCTTGAAATGCAAGTGAAAATAATATTCGGCTAAAATTATCTGAATAGCCAGCCATGTTGGCATGTACCTGTAATCCCAGCGGCTCGGGAGGCGGAGGCAGGAGGATCGCAAGTTCGAGACCAGAGGCAGTCTGCATAACTTAACAAGACCCTGTCTCAAAAAGTAAAAAAGAAAAATGGGCTAGGGCAGCTCAGTGGTCCAGCACTTGCAAATCATGCAGGCAGGAGGCCCTGGGTTCAACCCCAGGTACCACAAAAAACAAAACAAACAAACAAAAAAAAAAAGATAAAAGATAACAAAGGGGTGGGTACAGCTCAGAGGTACACCACGTGCAAAGTAACCATGAGGCCCTGGGTTCAGCCCCCTAGTATTGCAAAATAAAATAATAAAATAAAACAATCTGGATAAAACAGTCCTTGGTTAATTTAACAAACATTGTCTAACTCTGTGTCAAGCACAGATACACTGCTACATAGTGGCCAAGGTGCGGATGTGCTTTCCAGGGACTTCAGCCCAGCAGGGGAATGGGCCTGAAGTACAAGGCGGACAGAACAGCCTCTGGGAGGATCAAAGGCCAATCAGTGCCTGGGGGTTCAGGTTGTGGGTCGTGAGTGCCAAGAAATTAATTGGTCTCTGCTCTGGAACCAGCTAGTATAGGTGACAGTTACTATAGCCCTCTACCAAACTTAACACTCACTATTGAATCCTGAGAGATCAAATAAAAATTCCTCGCTGTATGCAGTGATACTGGATTAACAGCTACTTTGGACTAAAAATACAAAGATCTCACAGTGTCCCAACGGTAGGCAGTGTCTAAACTTCCCCAATTATTGACATGTTGTTGTTGTTGTTGTTGTTAGGTACTGTGGAGTCAATATCCGACTCATAGCGACCCTCATAGGGTTTTCAACGGCTGGTTGTTTCAGGATTACCTGGGGAGTGGATTGCCACATTCTTCTCCCAAATTACTGACATAGTGTCCCCAAAATGAAATTGTTATACCTATAAATAATTTAAAGAGAGAATATTTCTTTCTGAAAAGCTCAAAAAATTTAAATCATATTTGAAGGTGGAACCTAAATTTCACTTTGTCAGGCTAAAGGAAATAGGATGAAGTTAGAGAGTGTGTACATTAGTAGGTCTCCATTGGCAACTTACTGCCCCAGAAGCAGTATGGCATCATCAGGGAACAGGCTCTAGAGACTTCCTGGGTTCACACCCCAAATCCTTGGTGTCACCATGTAGTTTATTAAGACATTTTTGTATATTGTAATCACAGCATTCACATTTCCTCACTGTTCATAGAAAGAATATGATGAACTTCATTTTGTTCAGTTGCTTGGGATTTTTCCACTGAGAAGCATATGGAATGGCATAAACCAAAAATCTCTCTTGAGTTAAACATTCCTATCTAAAGACCACTAACTTAAATAAATCTTCCTAGAGCCATTCTTATTATTTAAAAAGAAAAATAAAATTTAACAACACAAAAACAAAAAAGCAAACATGAAGAAGCCAGGATGGCAACAGGAGCTGAGGAGCCTACCAGACATTCCCATTGGGATGGTAGCAGGAACTTCTGCCGGAGGAGTCGAGCACGGCCAGGATGGCAGGGTTAGTGGGCATATCTTCTTGGATTATACAAGTGAAACCATTTATCTTGTTGGGCACTCGCATGATAGCTAGATTTCCAGATGGATAGCTGAGATCAGATAAGGTTATGTGAGCTTTTCTAAAGATCCTTGATTATACTGGGAACAAATTCAATTTTAGAGAGGTCTTTGAAATTATAAAACATTTCGAAAATGGTAGTTACGTTAATATGAAAAGATTTTATGCTTTTTAATCTGGATTAAAATATATTTATGAGATATGAAAATACTAGGAAATAGAATCTAGCAATATGAACCATAAGGAAATTATTATGCACCATGATGAAGTGGAGTTTATTCCAGGGATGCAAGGTTGGTTTGACATCTGAAAATTAATTCATATAATACACTATATTAATATTTTAAAGAGCAAAAAAATGCAAGATTATCTCAGTAGAGATATGAAAAGCATTTAACAAACCTCAACACCTTTTCATCATAAAAAGGACTTAAAAGACTTTGAATATGAAGAAATATTTCAATCTGATAAAGGTACTATGAATAGCATAGAAGCACTGTCAAATACAGTACCCCGGACTGGAAGCCATTTAAGAAATGAGTGGAAAAGAGTTGCCTCCTCAGAGTAGAGTTGACCTTAATGATAGGAATGGAGTAGAGCCCCTAGAACCTCCTTTTGCTGCTGAGGCATGACTCAAAATGAGAAGAAACACAGTGTCTGCAACAATGGGCTCAAACTGAAAATTGTGTTCACGACACAGTGTTTCGTAGTGTTTCATTTTGTTACAGTCACTACCAGTAGGATCCAACCCAATAGCACCTAAAAACAATAACAACAACAAAGGGTCCTTACAAAAACCCGCGCTAAAATCATACTTAATGGTGAAATACTAAGGGTTTTTCCCTAAGATCAGAAACCAAACATTGATGTCCATTCTCATTGTTTTTATTCACTGTTGCACTGGAGGTTCTACACATGGAAAATTTCGGAAAGAAAATGAAATGAAATGTATCCAGCCTGGAAAGGGAAGCAGAACTGTGTTTACAGATGACATGCTCTTGCATATAGAAAACCCTGAGGACTTCATGAAAGAAAATACTAGAATAAAGGAGTCTGGCAGGGTTGTACGTTACAAAATCAATATATAAAATAAATTGCATGTCTGTATGCTAACAGTCAATACTCTGCAAATGAAATTAGGAAAACCGTTCCATTTACAATAGAATTTGTTGTTGTTAGGTGCCATCATGTTGGGTCTGACTCATAGCAACCCTCCTAGGGTTTTTCAATGGCTGATTGTTTCCGGATATTGTCATGTCCTTCTGCTTTTGCAGTGCTGGGGA
>VMDO01008442.1:71495-84208 GCA_007922755.1 Pedetes capensis
CAGGAATTAAAGTCAGGGCATGAAATGAGCACACGATTGATGTGTATCACTTTGGGTATCATCCACAGCCTGCAAGAGGGGTAAGAATTAAAGTCAGGGCATGAAATGATAGCTAATGATAAAATTGGCAAGTTGTTTAAGTTTTTTTGATGTAACTAAAACAAAACTAACATTCTTTCTAATTGGGCCTAAGAAACTAAAACTTCATCATGTTTTCTCTGCCATAAAAGCCCTATTTCTGATTTATTGTTTGACTAAATATTTAGGACACCATAACAAAATACTATCTTCTATGAAGGAGGATCTCAGTTCATGAACAAGGCCTCTTTGTTGTAGAGGATTTTTAAAGCTTTTCTAGAGATACTAAGAGGCTTTCATGTCAAAATTCCAAATGGCCTAGTAATCAAGGGGGAGTCCAAGTGACCCATAACCTAGTGATTCGTGAAATGACCTTTGAATTTTAATATTAAAAAATACCGTGCTGCTCACGGAGATGGAAACTGGCGCATATTTTCTGGGGGACAGAATCGATCAAAGCTTTGCAGCTAGCCCAGAATTTCAGCCGCTAGCTATTTAATTCAAGGAAACAAATGATGAGCATGCAACAGAAGAGTGCAAAACTGTTCACTTAACTGCTATGTATAATAGCAAAAATTGTGAGACCACATTTGTTCAGTAATAGGAAACGGGTTAAATGTACTGGAGTATGTTCCTACAGTGAAATACTATGTGGTTATAAAAATGGAGGTGTATCTCTATATTTATTGCATATTATATACTCATTACAATATTTATTGTAGTTATTGTATATTTTCAAGGTGTAAAGGGGCCAGTTACTAAATAAAATACTGATTTTAAAGGAATAAAAATATGTGTGTGTGTATATATATACACATACATATATATATTTATATATATGTATATGTTGTGGTTGTTAAGTGCCGTCGAGTTGAGTCTGACTCATAGCGACCCTCATAGGGTTTTCAATGGCTGTTTCGGGATTGCCTTGGGAGTGGGTTGCCACGTCCTTCTCCCATTTTTGCGGTGCTGGGAATCGAACTTGGGACCTCAGACACTGCAGAGCAGCGTTCTACCAACTGAGCTAAATCCCAGCCTGTATATGTTGTTAGGTGCCATCAAATCAATATCCAACTCATAGCGACCCTACATACAGCGGGCAAAACCGTATTGTTAGTGCTTCTCTGCTATTCATAGGGTTTTTAATGGCAGCGGACAGAAGAATATAAGGAAAGACATACTTTAAAATGTTACCAGTTTTTCTCCAGGTGGTAGAATTTTGGGGGTAATATTTTTTCTTTATATTTTTCTGTATTTTCTCCTTCCTTCCTTCCTTCCTTCCTTCCTTCCTTCCTTCCTTCCTTTCAAGAAATAAAGCTAAGAAAAATAACTGGTTGAGGGAAAGGATACAATATCTGTGTTGTCCCGTCTGGAAATGAGGTGAGGAACTTGCTGCCGGTCTTGTAGTGCTTCTCCAAGAGCTCGTTCTTCACCACCTGCGTTGCACGGAGAGGACACAGGACTTAACTGCCAGCGGTTTCAGACAGGAGGCAGGAAGCACAAAGCCAGATATTGGTTGGTTGCTGGATAATGGTACCGACAGTTTTTATTTTTTTTCGAAACAGGGTCTCTCTGTGTAGCCCAGCCTGGTCTCCAGCTCGCCATCCTTCCGCCGCGGCCTCCTGAGCGCTGGGATAGGTGCGCGCCAACGTGCCTGGCCCTTCATGATTGCGAGGCATTGTCCCTAACGCCTGCGGTACAACTTGACAAAACCTTTCTGGCGGAAAACTGTCACTGAGTATCTTTTTGCAATTTTAGTTCTTTTACTTTATCCACATATTACTATGCCTGCAGTGGTAGCCCAGTGGCATCCGATCCAGTCAGATCTCTGAAGCTAAGCAGGGTGGGGCCTGGTTAGTACTGGGATGGGAGACGGCCTGGGAACAGCAGGTGCTGTAGGCTTGGGAGAAGGACCTGGCAGCCCACTCCCAAAAATCAGTCCACCATTGAAAACCCTATGAACAGCAGAGAAGCACTGACCATAGTGTTTCGCCCATTGTACGTAGGGTCGCTATGAGTCGGATACCGACCTGACGACACCTAACAACAACAACACATATTACTATAAAGATAAAACAAAAGAAGATAAAAAGCAGCCCCGGCATAAGGGCAATATTCTGCACACTGGTTGCAGTGCTGATTACACAGCCTATCAAAAGTCTTAGAACTGATCACTTAAAAGGGGTGAGCAGCAGTCTATGCAAATTCAACTTCAATACAACTGACTTTGAAAAGGGAAACACACCCCAGCATAAGCGCTAGCATCTCACGTCTCTTCGAGGTTGCTCCTGAAGTTCATTTGAGTTTAACGCTGATGGATTATGTAGCTGTGCAGCAGTGGAGGAAGATGTGAAGAAGAGATTCCTCACTGTGTCTCCAGGCTGACCTATTTCATATGTAAAACTCAATATGGAAATGAATTTGTACTGTACAATATATTATAATAAATTGAGGATTCTCTCTCTCTCTCTCTCTTTTTTTTTTTTTTTTTTGGTACTGGGATTACAGGCATGCGCCACTGTGCCTGCCCTGGAGATTCAATTTAATTCTATGTATTCCTATTCTTCATTTACTAAAATGGATCTGAGAATTCCTTGGGCTAAACACTGAAACTAAGTTTTCACATAAGTTTTGCCATTTCTTTTGGAAATGCATTGTCTCGTCTGGAAGAGAAGTCTGTGATTTCACTTTTAAAAATTGTGAAACACAGAATACATTCAGACAGGTAATGAAGCTTGCTATTTCGTTCATGAGCAATTATAAAGCTCGCATCTAGGTCCTGACCATCCGGGCGAAGAAACAGAACAACGCTGGCATTCCAAGAACCTCATCCCAACGCGTCTGCCCGACGCCAACGCTGTTCCTTCCAGCCCGTAGCTGCCAGTGTGAGTTCACAGTAATTCCATTGCTTTTCCTTGTACATTTATTGTTTCTAAACCATACAGCCTAACTCTTCCCAGTTTTGAATTTTACATAAATGGTATCATCCGTTGCATCTTCTTTGTGTGTTCCTTCTGTCAGCCCTTGGTAAGGTTCATACTCATCCTCGTGTGTGGCTGTAGGGCAGTAACCTTCTTTAGTGCATAGTATTCCACTGTATGAGTTCATCACTACTCATTTTGTGTTGAAGGAAGTCTGTTGTTCCCAGCTTTTGACTATTTCAAACAATGATACTGAGAACTACCTTCCTTCCTTTCTTTCCTCTCTTTCTTTCATTCTTCCTTTTTTTTTTTAAGTACTGTGGGGATGAACCCAGGGCCTTGCGCATACTTTGCTGCTTTGCTACTGCTCCGCCACTGAGCCTCTTTTTTATTTTTTAAATTGAAACGTGGTCTCACTAAGTTATGCAGGCTGCCTCTGGTCTCGAACCTGCAATTCTCCTGCCTCCACCCCCCGAGTCACTGGGATTATAGGCATGTGATACGGCACCTGGCAATACTAGGAACATTATTATGCATGTATTGTGGTGTCCAGTTCCTCTAGAATACTGTACCCAGAGGTGATATTGCTGGATCTCGAGATATAACCATCTTTCACTTACTAGATAATGCCCAAAGGATTTTCTAGGCATTGTGCCAGTGCACTCTGCCATCCCAGTCAAATCATAGCTACTGTTGCTCTGTTTCCTCTCTGCAATTCAGTACTGTCAGACTTCACAGTGTTGCCAGTGTGAGCAGTATGCATGATCTCCAACTGTGGTTGACTTCTCATTTCTCAGATGACTGAAGAAGTTGGCCACCTTTTCCTGTGCTTTTTGACCATCTCAATTTCCTCCTTTGAGATGTATCTATTCAAGGTTTTTGGCCCATTTTTTTTTCTGTATGATTGACTTTTATGATGCTGACTTATAAAAACAAATCTTTGTACATTTAGGATATGAGACCTCTGTGTGACATAGGTAATATGTACTTCAAATATTTCTTTATTTTTGGCTTGTCCGTCACAATTTTAATTTTAATATATCAAGTTCTTCATGGATTCTGCTTTTTATATCATAAAGCTGTTCTCCAATATTAAAAAATATTTGTGCAGCCTTAGTTGATTTTTATGTGTGATGTGTGGTTGGGGCTCCAATTTCATTAATAAAGCGTACGGATACCCAGCTGTCCAAGAACTGCACATTCAAAAGCTTATCCTTCCTCCGTTACTGTGCAGTGCCACCATGGTCACAAGCCAGACGCCCCGTCTGCATGAGTCTGGTGCTGGCCTCTCTGTTCTGCATGTGGGTGTCTTCGTTTACCCTGTCCCAACACCACACTCCCTGAAGCGCTATATTTTGTAATAGGACCTAATGCCTGGTGGAGTGTATTCTCCTCCCCTCAGTCTGCTTCAAGAGTGTGCCAAAAATACACTTCTTCTAGGTTCTTTATTGTTGTTGTGGTTGTTAGGTGCCGTCAAGTTGTTGTCTGACTCATAGTGACCCTCAGTGCTTCTCTGCTGTTCATAGGGTTTTCAATGGAGGATTGTTTCTTGGGAGTGGGCTGCCAGGTCCTTCTCCCAAGCCTACAGCACCTGGTGTTCCCAGGCGGTCTCCCATCCAAGGACTAACCAGGCCCGACCCTGCTTAGCTTCCGAGATCTGATGGGATTGGATGCCATAGTGCTACAGCCTCAGGCAGGTTCCTTATAGTTCCATGCAAATTTTCAAGTCAATTTATCAAGATTTCCCTTCCAGCCTGGCACCATGGTGCACGCCTGTAATCCCAATGGCTCTGGAGGCTCAGGCAGAAGGACTGCTGTGAACACAGCCAGATTGCTTCAGTTTGGAAAGCCTCTACAGGTCTTTAGTAATTGGATGCTGTTCCTCTGGGTTTTCACTTGTGATGTCAAGTTCCTCATGTTCTTGGTTATTTTTCTCTGTGTGCTGATAATCAAACGTGAAAAAGTTACGCACACAAGTAATCTGAAGGTGGAGTGGGCGACCTTCCTCCAGAGAGGCCTCGGGTTTGCTGCTGCCTGGCACCTGTGCTTACCATCACCCCTTACACAAAACTGCTCTCAGTAATTTAACTTCTGAGAAGCCATTCTGAGGAGTTATATGTTGTTGTTGTTGTTAGGTGCTGTCGAGTCGAGTCCGACTCATAGAGACCCTCATAGGGTTTTCAATGGCTGACTGTTTCGGGATTGCCTTGGGAGTACGTTGCCATGTCCTTCTCCCATTTTGCCATGCTGGGAATTGAACTCAGGACCTCAGAGACTGCAGAGCAGTGCTCTACCAACTGAGCTAAATCCCAGCCCCAAGTTATATAGGCATGCACTTATACACAAAGGTATTCAAAGCAATGCTTAGGACAGCAAAAGTTTCTATCTCTAATTACTGGGGAATGGGCTACACAATATCACGGGGAAAGAGTTTTACAACGAAATTTAAAGAGAGATAAACATGACTTATATGATGCAATTACATGCATGTTAACAAAGACCTGTGCGAGGAAACAGTCTCTTAGAACCCTGCTATGTAACAGAGCCTTTGGTAACCATAGAGCCTTTTGCATCTGTACTGCAGGAGAGTGGCCGCTCGGCCCACACAGCCACCTGGGACTTGAGACGAGGCAAGGGTAACTGCAGAATTACATTTTCAAAAAGGTGTTCTTACCTTTATTTTAAATTAAAACATCTATATATAGTATCACCAGCATATTGTGCAGTACAAATCTAGAAAATACTGAAATATTAATAATGTTCTAGGGGAAGTGGCTGGTTAGTCTTCTCTCCTTTATAATTTTCTGAGTGTCCCAAATGTTCTTTAATGGGCAAGTATCACATTTCAGCCTGCAGCGTACCACTGTGGCACCCGATCTCGTCAGATCTCAGAAGCTAAGCAAGGTCGGGCCTGGTTAGTACTTGGATGGGAGACCACCTGAGAGCTGTAGGCGTGGGAGAAGGACCAGGCAACCCACTCCCAAAAATCAATCCGCCATTGAAAACCCTATGAACAGCAGAGAAGCATGACAATAGTTTTTTGTCTGTTGTATGTAGGGTCGCTATGAGTTGGATATCAACTCGATGGCACCTAACATCACATGTCAAGATAAAAAGATTTTAATCAAAACATTTGTAGATTTTTCCCCCCTTTTTTGTGGTATTTAGGGGTTGAACCCGGGGCCTCACACATAGCTTCCAAGTGCTCTAACACTGGGCTCTGCCCCTAGGCGATTTTTTATTTTTCATTTTGAGTTAAGGTCTTGCTAAGTTACACGGCTGCCTCTAGCTTCTAATGCGTCATCCTCCTGCTCCCGCCTCCCAAGTTGCTGGGATGACAGGTTTGCACCACCGTGCCCTGTGTAACCAAAACATCTGCAGAACATAAAGTCTAGTAGAAATTAAAATGCCAAATTTGTACCAATTCTTTCTCACAAGTAGTTAAATGCGTCACGTAGCCACACTTCTTAAGAGCTTTTATAATCTTAAGTAAAACTGATTTTTAATAGCAAATAAAAAAGTTACCTTTCCACATGCCTTCCTAGAATCACAAGAAATAATGGATATGTTACTGTGTTCTAGTTCAAAATCAAATAAACTCTCCTCCTCTGGCTCCTTTTCTGGCGGATTCACAGAAAGTTGATAAGAAATCGTTTTCAGGTGCTTCGGATCAGCTGGGAGGAGAGTCACAGGAAAGGACACACATGATTGAAATGTTTTGGAAGCCTTCTTAAAATTCAAACACCATTACAAACGCGCTGATTTATCACACATTTTTTTCTTTTTTTTCTTTCTTTCTTTCTTTTTTTTTTTTTTTTTTTGCGGTACTGGGGGTTGAATCCAGGGCCTCACCCTTGCATGCTCTGCAAGTGCTGGACCACTGAGCTGTGCCCCCAGCCCATTTTTTACTTTATGAGACAGGGTCTCGCTAAGTTATGCAGACTGCCTCTGGTCTCGAACTTGCGATCCTCCTGCCTCCACCTCCTGAGCCGCTGGGATTACAGGCGTGCGCCACCGCGCCCGGCGGTGATTTATCAAACACTTTTTAAGGAAGAAAAGTGAGGGCCTTCATTAAATTAGCAAGGGGCTTCTTTCGTTAACAAATAAGAACATTCCATTGCAAAAAAATGAGAATTTTTATTAAGGGGGATTTTCTGGTGTTTAGTTTCAGTAAGAAACAATCGAACATCAAGAAGTTTTACACATGATTAAAGATTTAGTTATAAAATATAAATAAACAGAACACATCTTCTCTAGGTATCTTTTCAATAGCTCTGAGTGCTAGCGAAATAGCCCGACACTCAGAAAAATTAATTTACACGAAATCAGCATGTGAGGAGAACAGCACGGGTATAAACCCAGGACTTCTAGTGCTAAAATTAACACTCCTGGAACTGTACGGGTCCTGCATCTCCACTGGCCAGGAGATGACATAGCCAGGAGTGGAAGAAAGTCATTTATTCTTGACAGATCTTCCATACCCAAGATGGAACACAAAATGGAAGGCGCACTTCACGAAACAAGAGACAATGATCCGGAAGGCTCTTTGTGGCCAGCTGTAAAGTGCTCTACAGACTTGGCCAATTTATTGTAATCAACAGTAACAATGAGTCGAAGACTAAGAACCCTAAAACTCAGATGGCTGAACCCCCAGACTGTCTACACCATTCTGACTGATGGAGGCTTTTCAACACTTATAAATGAAAACCCTCAGCATTATTTTTAAATACACCGATTTTCTCTCTCGTCCAGCACCTGCGCCTTCTCGTGTTGCGCAGCTGGTCTGTAACAGCACTGATCACCTTACCTTCAGAGGCGGTCGTCTGTTCACTTGCTACCATTGCAAACTGTCTGGCCATTTGCCGCTCCTGTTTTCTACAAAATCGAAAACAGCATGCATAAATCCGAAATGCGGTTCAAATTTGCAAAACTACACTACAAATTTCAACCGCTTAAATGCCATCCTTTGCTATTTTTCTCAGGTATTCCTGATGAATCCACCTTACCCAGAGCATGTACGTGGGGTTCCCTGAGCAAATTTCTCCAACACAGGAGTTCCGAGTTCTGCTGATAATTTACTATTAGAAAATTCTACTTTAAATCGGGGAGGTCACTGAGTTTCTGGGAGCTGTTTTTGGTTTTGATTTTTGGTGGCGCTGAGGATCAAACTGAGGGCTTGAGCACGCTGCGCTCCACCCCCAGCCCTCCTGGGAGATTGTGGGTCTCCTGACACCCACCAAGGAGCGTCATAGGTCTCCTTGGGAAGTACTCTACCACTGAGCCGCACCCCTAGCCCTCCCCTCCTATATATTTTTTTAATTTGGAGACAGGGTTTCTCTAAATTGCAGGCTGCCTCTGGCCCTGAACTTACAATCCTCCTGCCTCAGCCTCCCGAGTGCCGTGGATTCCAGGAGTGCGCCAGGGGGCCCAGAAATCTTAATTTCTTTATAGGGTACATATCTTCACAATTATACATTTTGAAAACCTAAGGTTCATTTCGTGACAAGTTCCTCGACTCAGTCGGCTGGGTTCAGCGCCAGGGCTACCTCTGAATGGCCTTCTCCCTCGCCTTGAGCCTCTCGATCTCACTGCCGTGGGCGGCATGAGGTATGATGCTGATTAACTCAAAGTCGCCCGTGTCGGCCTGGTTTTCCTCCGCGATGTAGTCAAGCAGGCTTTGGAACTGAAGACAACAGGAGGCCTGAAAACCACAGAAGTCGTTTTCACCTCATCGGTACTCATGGAAGATGATTAGAGGCCACACAACCCCAAATAGCCAAGGGGGTGAAAGAACTATTGTAACTCTTTTTTCTCAGTTAATAGCCTTGTTGTTGTTGTTGTTAGGTGCCATCGAGTCGAGTCCGACCCATAGCGACCCTATGCACAGCAGATCGAAACACTTCTCGATTCTGTGCGAGGCACACAATCTTATTTATGTTTAAGCCCATTGTTGCAGACACTGTGTCAATCCATCTGGTGGAGGCTTTCCCTCTTTTGCGTTGACCTGCCACTCTCCCAAACATGATGTCCTTCTCCAGGGATTGATCTCTCCTGACTACATTACAAACCATACAACTCACCCCTTTAGAAGATACAATTCACAGGAGGCCCGAGGCTCTGAGGGCAGCAGGGGCAGGGTCCTGGGTGGCCTCCTCTGCCCAGCGGGGGCCTGGGGGGGCACCACTAATCTACTTTCCATTTCTCTAGACTTGCCTGCCCTTTGTAGTGCGCATTAGTGGAACCAAGGAACCTGTGGTACTTTTTAATTGGCCTTCACTTAGCATGATGTTTTTCAGGGCTCATCCATTTTGCAGCATGTTTCAGGACTTTTTTCTGGTTAAATAATATTTCATTGTGCAGAAGCACTGTATTTTATTTATTCACTTGTCAGTTGACGGACAGTTGGGTTGTTTCTACTTTTGGGCTATTAAGAATGGTGCTGATAAACCACATGGGATCATTTCCTGATGGTGAGTACCTTTTTTCCTCCTAAGTAAGCATCACTTGAACATCTTATATTTTTATATATTTGAAGGCTTGACGTAAAAATTTTACTGAAAAATTTAGAATCCATGTTTCTGAAAATTATTTTCTTACATTTATAAGACCCTTATAAAATAAAACCAAAATGGCATGTATTCCTTTTTTGCCTATCTTCATAAAAATTATAGGATTGATGTTAACTGTGATTTTAATTATTATTAAGATTATTTACGCAGCCCTGGAATCTTCTTTATGGAAGTTTTTTCAGATAAAGATTTAATTTTTAGCATAAAAAAGAATGGTGCTGCTATGACTGTCTGTGCGCAGGCTTTCACGTGGCCGTGTGGTTTCCGTGTCCTTAGGTGTACGGCTAGGAGTGAGCCGCTGGCTGGTGTGGTGACTATGTGTTAACTTTTCAAGGCACTGCCCAGGTTTTCTAAGCTTGCTGCAGTTTTCTCTCCCCCAGTGGGGTGGGGGAGGGCTCTAGTTTCTCCCTATCATTGCCAGTATTTCCAATGACAGCCGGCCTAGTGGGTGCGCATGGTGTGTCCCTGCGGTTGCGGGTGGCGCTTCCTTGACAGCTAACATGAAACTCTTTTGAGAACGGCAGTGGGCGTGAAGGGGCAGGAGACAGGATTACACGTTGTAAAATATTGCTTAAAAATCACACCATTTCTCCAGGGACCTGCTTCCGAGCTTACCTTTTCCCCAGAGCAAAGGTAGTCGGCGCAAGCGTCCATGCTGGAAAGGAAGGCCTGCAGGTTGCTGCCGCAGAATTCGCACTCAGGGGAAGTCTCCTCCTCCTCCTCCTTCAGAAAGAGAGGGAAATGAAGACGTGTCCCTGAGGCCCAGAGGGCAGCGGGGCCAGGGCGCTGGGTGGCGATGGGGGCTGTGCCAGCTGACCGTCCAGTACAGGACGGCACCCCCATCAGAGGCCCATAAGGACTGAGGAGCCGCGGTGGCACTGTGAGGGCCCCTGTCTGGTACAGTTGACAAGGGCAGGGCTGAGCCCCCAGGCGCCCCCAGAGCCCTGTGTGGAGGGTGGGAGGCACAGTGTGTAAGTGCACGCAGAGGGTCAAGGCTAACACACTCAACGGTGTCTGAACACAACGAGCTCTTCACGCGCGTGCTGGGCAAGAAAGGCCGCCCGGACCCACGAGTGCTTTCTGTGGACAGCCCCGGGGCGGAGCTCGGAATCCTGTCTGTGCCGCATTTCAGGAAGGGAGGAAGGGGGCTGAGGGAGGCAAAGAGGAGAGGTGGACTTCGCAGCTGGAGCGACGGTGACCTGAGGCCATGTCTGTGCCGGCTGACGCGCCTGGGCCCTGGTCCCTGGGAACAGACTCGGGAGGTGACTCGCAGCTGATGGAAAGCTCCGGGGCACCTGCGTCTGCCATGGAAACCACCCTCTGAGACCTGCAGACGTGTCCAGCGTGGGGCTAGGTGTGACTGAGGTGGCCGACGCTGCCGGAGACGGACCTCCTCAGGGGATGGTCCCCCATCTTCAGGCCACTGGGCAGACCCTGTGGGGAGCCCTCCACATTGCTTAGAGCAGAACGCTGGGAGGGGGGCATCTTGAAATAGAGAGAGGATGGTGAAAAATCTAGGACAGCTCTCCAGTCACAGAGCAGGCAGGGGAGCCGGGCGGCACCAGGCCACCGTGGCCTGTTCCACACAAGGGAACTGCTAGCAAGCTCCTCAGCCCACGATCCCTTCCCACATTCACCCGCAGGTAAAGCAAGGTAGGGAGTCTTCAAAAGACCACGAGAGGGAATGGAGTCTGCACTTAAAGAGGGTGTGGCTGTACAGAGTGGGAGAGAATCTTCGTATCCCACACATTGGACAGAGGACTAATGTCAGGAATATACAAAGTGTTTAAGAAAGCAAATCCCAAGACAACAAATAACCCAATACGTAGTGGGCAAAGGAAATGAACAGACAGTGCTCAAAGGAAGACTGAAGGGCCAAGAAACACATGAAAAAAGTGCTCAGTATCCCTAGCCAATAGGGAAATGCAGATCAACACACGGAGATTCCATCTCACTCCAGTAAGAACGGCCAAAGCCAACAAAACAAACAACGAATGCTGGTGAAGAGGCAGAGATAAAGGAACACTTTTACACTGCTAGTGGGATTGTAAAGTAGTTCAACCACTTTGGAAATCAATATGGAGATACCTTAGGAAATAAGAATGGAACTGCCATACGACCCAGTGATGCCACTCCTGGGAATGTAAGGATGATACGTCATCATACCACAGGGACACCTGCATTTCCATATTTAATACAGCACTCTTCACAATCACAAGGGTATGGAATCAACCCAGATGTCCATCAACAGAGGAATGGATAAAAAAGTTGTGGTATATATACACAATGGAATACTACTTGGCAATGAAGAATGAAATAATGTCATTTGCAGCAAAATAGATAGAACTGGAGAAAATCATCTTCAGTGAACAAACCTGGGCCCCAAAACAGAAATACCATATGTTCTCACTCATATCTGGGAGCTAAAGCTAATTTAAAGGAAGAAAAAAACCTATTAATATGTACACATATTTTAAAAAGGACAATGAGGGTTATCTAAGAAGGGAAAGTATAAGTAGAGTAGATGGGGAAGGAGGGTATTTGGGGGAGCAAAGATTGTGGAAGGGGGGAAGGGAGGGGAAATAATACAGAGGCTTAAAAAGGGGGTGAGGACAATCTCAAGTTCCATGATTCAACTCCATGAATAGAGGGGAAAATGGAACTAGAAACCCATAATTCCATATGATTCTGACCGCATATTAGAGGGTTTCATAAATTATGTAAATGTAATCGAAAACAATGTAACAGGTGCACAATGGAAATAACAGAAGCCTTACTGCTCTGTACCCTACTAACATTTATTAATTTAAAAAATGGGCTAGGAACGTGGCTCCGTGGTTGAGCATTTCGAGAAAGCATGTGTGAGACCCTGGGTTCAACTCCCCAGTGCCACGCACACAAAAGAGATTGACTGATACCCATGATTTCCCACTGTGGATCTACGTACCTTGCTCCAGCCACATTCTCTCAACTCATCAGTAGTTGATCTTTGCATATATATACATATACATACATATACATATATATATATATATATATATATATATATATATATATATATGCTGGAGAGGAGAGCAGGGCAAGACCGGTGCTGCTGCCCTGAGCTAGACCAGTGTCCAGGTCAGCCTGCAGAGCAGCAGGAGCC
>VMDO01008443.1:0-83994 GCA_007922755.1 Pedetes capensis
ATATATATATATATATATATATATATATATATATATATATATATATATGTATGTATGTGTATGCATATATATACACACACACACATATATATATATATGAAATACTGCTGCACTATTGTGTATGTATATTGCTATGCAAAGGAAACATACTGTGTTAAGGATATACTTAGAAAAATTAGGCAGTTAGTTTTAGCACTGGGGTAGAGTTAAAGTTAATGTTAGAACTAAATTTAAGGGCTTTAGGTGCTATCTTTGTTAACAAGAAATATTTCTCTGTTTGGTGATGGTGGTGATATTTTCCATAAAATGGAATACTTGGAAGCCAGCCATGAACATATATGAGAATATATGAGTAGAGACTATTTGATAGGAGAAAGAGGAAGTAAAACCTGCTTGTTTTGCTCAGGAATTATTCAAAAAACTAATGAAGAAAAAAAAAAGGAAAAGAAAAGAAAGAAAAGGGAAAAAAGAAAAGCGGTCATAAAAGGAGATAGAGATCAGGTAAAATAGAATTTGTTAGACTGGAGTTTCTACAAATGATTGGAGTTTGAATTTTATTACAAATGTGATGAGAATTTGTGAAAATGTTGACCAAAAGAATAAATATTCTACGATTATGGTTTTGAACAAGATCCCTGGTTGTTTTGTGGGGAATTTTCATGCCAAATGGAACACTGGATTTACTTACTCTTAAGGGGTTTAAGTCAAACATGAATCTTCGTTTTACTGCCCTCAGCACCAGCACTGGAGAACAGTGTATATATAAAATATATTGATCCTGTAGAGAAAGTAGCAGATCAAATCTGTCAAACTCATTTCACAAGTTAACAAGATTTCTAATTGGGTTGATACATAGATTCCTAGGACAGAGGGGAAGGTGGCTATCCTCTGAATAATATCTGTCAGTGTGTACTCAAAGAGAATACAAACAGAATAATAACCAGTCAAATATTCCTAATTGCCAATTGCTGATGAAGCAAAAGCCTGGTAATCTTGAAACAACACCTACCTCTAGTGATTTAAATTTAAGATGACATATCTAAATTTTAATTACAATCAAAGTAAAGGATAGCTATAAAGCTGAAGCATCCCTTAGGCAATTAAAGATTGTCTCCTAATTTATTAAATTTAGCTAACAAATTAGACAAAGCATTTCATTGTCTTATCTTTTCCATTATTCACAGTTCATATTAGAAAGGTTCATTTTCATTAACTCCCGTAATACTCTGGAAATGTCAGAAAAGTAAGAGAGATTTGAGAATTAGGTTCTGTGGTCTTTTTTCCAAAACTTGACTGGGAACTTAGTTTATATACATTCATCAAAGATTATTAATACTATTACCATAAGTATGTTGAACTCATTTTTATTCAATACTATGTTTAACTCATTTAGTTCAAAAGTTAATATGTAGCTGAGCATGGTGACACATGCTATAATCCCAGTGAATCAGGAGGCAGAGGCAGGAGGAGCACAAGTTTGAGGCCAGGGGAACTTTGAGTCCAGAGGACTGAGCGAGACCCTGTCTCAAAAATGAAAGTAAAAATGGGCTAGTGATGTGGCTCTGTGATAGAGCACTTGCAAAGCATATGTGAGGCTCTTGGTTCAACCCCTGCGAGTATGCAAAAAACAAAAAAAAAATCAGTAATACTTTATGTGAATTTTTCTGGACTTTTCATGATTTTTTTTTATCACAGTCACTCATATATGAGCTGATCTAGAGAGTTTTAACACTGAAAGTGTGATCAAAATGTAATTTTCAGATATATTCTGCTACCACACACTTTTATCCATCATTATAGAAATGGTAAAACAAAGAAGAAATTAAGCCAGAGAAAATTTTTTGAAAGAACTACTATTAAAAAGCTTACCTGTGAAGTTTCAACTAATTTGAAATGAATTTTCTCCCAGTTTGAAATGTTCCTGAGTAATATATTCTATAATTTATGGTAAATTTTTCCAGTCAAACCGTGATATGCTCTTTTGATTTTAGAAAATACCTACAATTAAGAACACAATTTGAATATTTTATCATTGATTTATTTGTTATTGTGATTATAGTATTTGCTTCCTCCATTACAATTAAATAATCTGAATGAAATCAATGAGGTACAGGAGTTCAAAAATAAATCAAGGATAAATTTAGTTTGGTGTTTTCTCCCAAAAGAAGAGAAAGAATAAAACAAAAGATTATGTGTCTATCTTTGTACCATAATTATCAGGAAGTACAAGAACCTGACATTCACATTGAAAATAGATGTTAAATATTTATAAAGGTGATGATTTGCATAGACACTTTTCCCCAAAGAACTCAACTACATTTATTTCTCAAAATTCTGTTCTGCAGAAATCTGTTGACTGTGTTTGCATTGTGCTAGTTGCCACATAAAATAAAATAATAGTGAAAGCTAAGATTTTTGCCCTCACAGTGTGTACTATAAGATTATTGTTGTTGTTGTTGTTAGGTGCCATCCAGTCGGTATCCAACTCATAGCGACCCTCTGTACAACAGGGGAAACACTATTGTCAGTGCTTCTCTGCTGTTCATAGGGTTTTCAATGGCAGATTGATTTTTGGGAGGGGGTTTCCAGGTCCTTCTCCCAAGCGTACAGCTTCTGATGTTCCCAGGCGGTCTCCCATCCAGGTACTAACCAGGCCCGACCCTGCTTAGCTTCCGAGATCTGACGGGATCAGACACCACAGAGCTACAGCTGCAGGCATAAGATTATAGACATTATGTATATACATATACATAAAATAGTTACCAACCCAAGGCAATCCTTGATTAAATATCATATTAGATGGCACAGCATGTAAGGATTGATAGGGAAATGGTGGTGAAGTGAGATCATTTAAGTTGAAAAAGTCAGAAGCAATTACTAGGATGTGGTAAGGGACAAAGAGATGGGATTTTTATTATCTGTACTCAGAGCAATATCACAAAGAAAAAAGATGACTAAATTCAAATCTTGGTTTCACCACTTACAAGGTGGCTGACATTAATCTTTCTGCAACTCAATTTCCTCATATAATAATAAGTTACTATACAGCAGGGTTATAAAGAAAAGCAAAGAAAAGTAGTAATATAGGCAAATTACTTAGCATTGTTATAGCAAATAATAGATATTCCAAGAGTAATTATTCTCCTGGAAAGAAGTTCAAATGAAAGTTCAATTTATATAATCATTCTTTGTAAAGAGACACTCTTACTAACATCAAGTTTTTTTATTCACTTATTTTCATATCTAAGGACAAAAAAAGACTCAAATTACTAGGACTGAAAAGGAAACAGATAAAGTGAGATAAGTATCAAAGGAATATAGTATACAGAAATTTCTGTATAAAGACTCCAGTATATCAGTTAAAAGACTACAACAAATTTACTGTTCAAAGAAAAGTACTATCTATGGAGGAGGTTTTGACTTATAATATTGCACCCATCTTCAGGCAATATGGGCCTCTCAAACAGAGAATATTAGAACAGGTAAGAAAATGAGTATCAGCAATGCTTGTCATTGTTGTGAGTTTCTAATCAGTAGATTTTGTTTCAGGGGTACAAACACAGCTGCTGGAATATTCAGTAAAAGATAAAGCCTCAATTTTATAGAAACTGATATATTGAGTACAATATAAAGACAAAGGCCTAGCTCTTAAAATAATCTACTTGTGCAACTGCTTTATACCAGGCTTCAAAGATAACACTAGATACCCAAGGAAGTGCATAAATTTCGGAGAAAATAGAGCCACATTCAGACTTGTAGTAATCACGTTTTAATGTTTGGATTCTTATACTGACATTGTGGTTCTCAAGATTCACAGAGGGATTTACAAAGGGACTATTGCCACAAATTGGTATAGATGGCACTCCTACCTAAGCCCTGCTTCATCACAGCTACGGCCTGGGGTGCAGCTGAGTTTGCTCCTTGTAAAATCAAACTTTGAGGAAAGACAGTCTTAATGCCCAAAGACAGATCATTGGGGAGATACATGTTAATACAAGCCGTTATAGAAGATAGGTTGAAAGAATTATGAAACTTCATTGACAGTAAGTGTTAAATTATATGGAGATTCTATTTTAAAGAAGCGTAAGAATGTAGTGATTCCACTTTTAAAAGCTGAGTAATTTTATTTTGAAGAAACAACAATCTAGCTTTGTAATAGAACAGAGAGCCACGTACTTTGTTATAGAATTTCATGAAAATGTATTTCTATGCTTTCTCTTGTGGAAAATATGTTTGCCTATATCAAAGCAAACAAATTTTTCATGCTTAAAAGAATGATTTTGTTTTCATTTGCAAGAGAGATGGATCACTTTAATAGTTAATAACCCCCTTTTCTCATTCTAATCTTTAAAAGTCAGATGCCTATGCACTATGAGGGATGGTCTTTAGGAAGTATTGGTTTTAAAATTTTGCAGCACTCCCGTAGTTACCATGTCAGGTCCTTTTGGGAATCTCACTATAATTTTTTACCACAGGAGAACCAAAAAGCATAAGAAAACCATTTAAAATCAAGGAATATGAACCAAGAGGGGAGAATGAAGAAAATAAGACAAATGTTTATTTTGGGCGGTAATGTTCTTGCAAATTTCTCGTATTTTGAAGTGATATTTAAATTCTAACAATATTCCCCTAAAGCTGATACAGCATGAATCATAGGCTTACATTTTGACAAATCCCTAACACATATTTATATATAAACAGGAAAGATTTTCAGATATGAAAAGAAATAGGAGAAATAGGAAATCCAAGCATACTTAATTTTTTATATTTTGTTGGCCATTTTCATCTTCATTCAAATGAAGTGTAAAATATACCAAATAACTAGTAAGGCTTATTTATTTAGGTGACAAAGTTAATTATAGGTATCAACAAAATAAAGCAAAGCCAGAAAATATTCATTATTTAAAGTCATTTCAGTAAAACAATTCTAATTGTTAAATTATACCTCAGAATTTTCAACAGTAATGTTGATGTCATTCTACAATTTGGGCATAGCTATTATAATACTCTGTTTTAGGCTTTGCAAAATAAAAGTTGCCAATCACATTATCGTTTGGATTTGTAGAAACAAAAATCACATTGGATAAATATTCTTTGCTTTTTTTTGAGATATTGACTTAGATTTAATATTTGTTTAAGAAAATGATAGCAAAATCTTACAATTGCAAATCTGGCAAGTCCTACAGTATATTTCCATTCTATCATTACTTCGAAGAATGTTCAATATGAAGAATAAAGCATAAAATGTGTTATTTTTATGAAATCAAGTATTTCATGGTCATTGTAAGAGTTAAAAATGTATAAAACATGTAGTATAAAAGAAGAAGGAAGAAATAAAGTAGGGAGGAAGTTAGAAGGAAGGAATTTGAAGGATGAAAGGGAAGATAGGTAAGAAACAAATGGGAGGGACAAAGGAACAGGAAGGAAGAAAAGGAAGAGAAAGAAGAGGAAAGAGTTGGAGAAAGAGTATCTTTTCAGCCGGAATCACAAATTAACACTGGTAAAATTTGAGTTTATTTGACATTATGTGTGTGGTGTGAGGAAGGATTAGTCCTAATTTTATTCCTATGCTTTGTTGCTGCTGTTGTTGTTGTTGTTGTTAGGTGTTAGGTGCCATCGAGTCATGTCTGACTCATACTGACCCTCATAGGGTTTTCAATGGCTGATTATTTCGGGATTGTCTTGAGAGTGGATTGCCATGTCCTTCTCCCATTTTCACAGTGCTGGGAATTGAATCTGGGACCTCACAGACTGCAGAGTGGTGCTCTACCAACTGAGCTAAACACCAGCCCTATCCATATGCCTAGATAGTTAATTGAACAGTATTTGTCAAAAGAACTTTTCATTTCTGCTACGCTTGCACTCCTGACCTACAGAAACTGTGAGATATTAAAAGTTTCCAGCTGATAAATTTGGGGGTAATTTGCTTTGTAGCAATAGATAACTAATACACACTCTATTGGTTATAACTAGTTAAACTTCTATCTGAACTAGTTTCTACAAATAGTTATGTTTTACAGCCCACAGAATTCAAGAAAAAAATAGAAACCAAAAAATTTTAAGGTTTGTGAGCAGCTAAAACTTAGAAGATTGCAGGCTTCTTGAATGTTCCACTAATTTTTGAAAAAAAAAAAATACTCCACTGTCTACATTCCTTCTTATGGTACAAATCTTGATAATTCTCATACATTTCCTTTCCCTCCACAGGGAGTTTATAATCAATTTGATAAAGTCTGCACTGTAAATTCTCTACTTCATTCTGAAAGGAATGAAGCAAAGTTATGAATTATCTTGTAAAACATTGACAGCTTTAAAACGAATATTACTATCCTTGGAAATGAAATGTCAGCTTTTACATTAAGTATTCTATTGGGTATATCTGTAGAAATATATGGATTTTTCAGAGATTTTTCACAATTATAATTAATATTGTTTCAAATATCAATGTTACCTTATTCTCTATAGATATACATATAGACACACATATGCACTTTTTTATTGATCCAAGGTGAAAACTGTCTGTTTCAGCATTTCCACAGTAGGATAATGAATATTAAATGATGAAAAAACATTTAATTTGGCTTTATCTTCAAAGATTGTTTGTTCATTACCACACATTTTGAGAGATGCTGCTCAGGGCTATCATCATCCAGTCTGATTTTTGAAAATTTCATTTTTTCTTTTCTAAGTTACAAGGACTTTTTAGAATTCAGAAATATGTGTTGAGCTTTTATAAAATTTCATTAATATTGACTGAGGTAGTCAGAATTCTTTTTAAAATCATGAGCAGTAATTACATTGTGTATTTCTTACAGCTACACAAAGAGAAACAATTCTCCCTTATTCCTAGTCATTTCATTATGCTGCCTATTGTTGGGATTTTCCCATCATAAAATTCTTCAAATCTTTACAACTGAAGAATAGTGCACTACAAGATTTCTAAGATTGGGAGAAAGTACTTGTCAAGAAGAGATGACCTACCTTTGTTTTCCCTCCTTTTGAGAAGTTCATTCACCAACTCATATACTCTGTCTCTCCATGAGTTAAGATTATCTGGGCAAACTTGTTCCTTACCAGGCAGTGATAGAGTGTGTATGGGAATAAGGGGTAAGAGATCTGCAGTTTTGGGAGCATAATTTAATTCTGGGCAAGGTCATATCACACCTACTTTAATCCACACCATTATTTAAGCTAATATTTCAAAAAATAAATGCAAGAGAGAATTGTGATTATTTTTCATCCTCAAATAGCCAAGCATCTAAACATCTTTGCATTTATATAATATATCATCCACCAGTGTCAATATTTAATAACTTAATGTAGAACTTGATGTGTTGGGATGTTTTTATATACCTATTTCCCTGGGATATTTGTCTATAGCAGAGATTAGGAATTTTTCCTATGAAGGACCACATAGTGAATATTTTAGACTTTGTGAGTCATCAAGTTTCAGTGGTGACTACACAACTGTTGAAGTAGATGAATATGTGTGCCACGTTTCAATAAACTTTTATTTACTAAAATAGATAGTAGGCTGGACTGAGCTTACCAGCTAGCTGCTTGCCAGTTTGTCAGTCTTGGTTTATATAGCTCATGTTTAATTGTGTGTGTGTGTGTGTGTGTGTGTGTGTGTGTGTGTGTGTGTGTCTATATAATGTGTATATAAGTTTTTTGACACTTTGGAGGTTTAGATTATACCCCATTAATAATTATTTCAAAAATTTTTTATAAGTTTCTTTTTGAAGATGCATACTGAATAATATAATAATTGTCTATTTTACTGAATTTTTTATAGGTCTGACCTATAAATCCAACTGGCCCAGGCTATTTTTAAAGGTTAAATTTTGAACATATCTTGCTTCCTCATGTTTATTAGTCAGTAAATGAAATATGCTACAGAGTCAGATGCTTACTTATATATTCCTTTAAAAAGTACTTTTCATCTGGATACTTTTGAAATACTAATTATTATTTATTCAATATCTATTATAATCTAATAATAGTTAAAAATCTGTTTTCCTAAATATTTATATTTTAACTTATTGTATGTACTTCTTGGTTCGATTTTGTAGTGAGTAAATATTTTAATTATTTGTAAAATATAGAAATAGCTACTTTTTATTCAGGTGCCATTATCATTTTCAAATATTATTATTAACTTTGCCTTTCATTTATATTAATTTCTTTTTTCTGAATTCATCTAGTTATTGCATATCAATTTATTAATTGCTAAATTCATTTTAAGGTGGGCAATATTTTCATTTTTACTTATGAGTTTAATTGTTGAGTTAAAGTTTTATGTTTCATTTGATTTGTTCCCTTGTATAAATTGCATTAAAGCTACTGATTAAAAATATTTTTCTCTCTCTACTTAATGGCCAATTTCAGAGGAAGTTATGTATTTAATATTTGTGAGGGTGATATAGTTTTGCTTGTTTTACTATATTCATTAATAATCATCATGCATCATGATCAGAGATTGGATAGGATCTAAACTCTGTCTGTTTTATTGTGCTTGATACATGACAACTTTTTTTAAGAAAAAATAAGCATGGTCATTGTTACCAATCAGCTGGCTGGGGTTCTTTCACCTGCCTGCATGGAAATTATGGGTAAGCAAGGAGAAATTCTTCAAATGTTGGTCTTAGGCAGCAGTTGTGTCCCCTAGGACTCAATAGCAGTGAGAGTGGTAGTAGACAGACAGGAGCAGCAGTAGCAAGTTGTACCTTCTAGTGTTACAGCACTGATACAGGATAAGGAAGCCAAGTTTCCTCAGCCTTTCAAGTATTACAGCTCTTATTTAGGCCCAGGAGGTGGGGATTCCTAAGATCGTAAGTGTTCAGCTCTTAGGCCAAGGAGATCAGGATTCCTGAGCCCTTGACAGTAGCTGGCCTTGCAGCTTCCAGATAAGGACAGGAATCAGGACTCTTCATCCCTAGACTACAGCTGATATTGCAGCTCCAGGGCAGGATTGGGTGTTGGGATTCTTTAATCTTAGACAATGGCCAGTGTTATATCTCCTGGGCTTAGGGTCTGGGATCCTGGGTCCTACAGACATAGCAGCTCTCTGGAACTCTTCCAGTGGCCAGGGCCTGAATTTTCTCTTTCCTGGTTATTTACATCCTTTTCTCTCTTTTCCATTGCTTCATCTTCCTGCCCTGGTCACTCTTATGAACTGGTCAGCTGCCTCTTGTTGCTCTGGCCATTGTCCCTGTTGCCACCATTTGAGAGGTAGCCCTTCCACTGCTACTGCTGCTTTTGGTGTTGCCAGTCACTTGTCTTGCAGCTTCACATCTTCGTCCATGGATGAATAGCCAGTGCTTCACTGCTTCTGCAGGTCCAAGTTCTGGGTGCCCTGCTACCTCCACTACTGCTGCTCCACTATCCCAACCATCCATTGCCAATGCTGTCACTGCTGTTCTGCTGTCTTTGTTGTTAGGTGCCATCGAGTCAGTGTCTGACTAATAGCAACCCTACATACAACAGGAAAAACCCTATTGTTAGTGTTTCTCTGCTATTCATACGGTTTTCAATGACTGATTGTTTTTTGTGAGTGGGTTGCCGGGTTCTTATCCCAAGCCTACAGTGTCCAGTGTTCCCAGGTGGTCTCCCATCCAAGTACTAACCAGGCCTGACCCTGCTTAGTTTCCGAGATCTGACAGCATCGGATCCCACAGTGGTGTGACTGCAGACTGCTGTCTCTACTCCTTCCTTTTTCATGTTACCAGCTCATCTGGCACTCCTAAAAGTAGGCAAAGACCACTCGAGAGAATCCTTTTATTAGACAGTACTGGAGAGTGTCTCCTGTCTCTTTATATAGCCAGAGAAAGGGAGTTTACACCAATCACAGAAATGAAGGCTTGTATTTGCACCAATCACAAAAATCCCTTTTCCACTAATCATAGCACTCCCTTTTGCACCAATTACAGAAATTTCTTTTGAACAATCAAAGGAGTCGACTTTGCTCCAATCACAGACATAAGCCTTGTGTTTGTACCAATGACAATAGTCCCTTCCCTGGGCCTCTAGGGGAAGTGCACCCCCTCTGGTCTGAGTTGGTCACAGAGTCATCTAGACTTCACTGAGACATGAAAGAAAAGAAAACAAACCAGTGAAAACTCCAAACTGCTTGAAACATTCATGGCTGGGGTGCATTTTCAGGGACTGGAATTGCAGCAATAGTTTGTAGCTATAAAGCTCCCTACAGATGTCCATGGAGTATTTACAATAGCAGGTGCTGGTGTGAGGATCACTTCTTTGGACAACAGTTCTTTCACTCAAAATAGCTAGAACCACAACAGAGAGACCAGTAGCTGCCAATCATAGACTCAGATTACCCTATTCTGCAACATCAGTGCTTTCTTGCAGAAAAATAAGTAGGACAAGTGACATTTACTGAAAGGAAAAAAATTGACCCTTATCATTAATATTAATATTGATTCTAACAGTGAGTTGATAATACTTCATGCCCAGTGCCCCAAGGAGAGGTGGGTCACCTGGTCTATCTCAATATCTTATAAAAATTAAACTCTGACACATAACTTTCCTAGGAAGCAGTCCAGGAAGTGAAACTACAACTTCTATAGCAATTTCTTAAAAGAACCTAGACTTAATCAATTGTGACAGCTTCAATTAATTTTTGCATTCCTTCTCTAATTCCAAATACACCAACCAGACAACGCCAATTGAAAGGAAAACTCCAATTCTAGTAAACAAACCTGAAGTTCCCACATGCCAACTGACTCCAATCAAGAAATAAGTACTTAAATAATTGTTGTTGTTGTTGTTAGGTGCCCTGAAGTAGAGTCCGACTCATACCAACCCTGTATACAACGGAAGAAAACACTCCCGACACTGTGTCCTGCCCATCATTATGTCAGTGATTCTCTGCTATTCATAGGGCTTTTGGTGGCTGATTGTTTTGGGAGTGGGTTGCCAAGTCCTTCTCCCATTTTTGGACTGCAGGGATCAAACCGAGGGCCATGGAACATGCAGAAAAAGCACTCTATCAGCTGAGCTAACCCCCAGCCTACAACAAAAGAATGAACCCATAGAAATCCCAGATTTCTAAAGAGGGAACAATGCTTCCATGTACTTATTGTTGTTGCTAGGAGCTGTTGAGTCAGGTCCAACTGACATATGTATAGCAGAACAAAACTCTCCCTGATTCTATGTCAGGCACACAATCTTATTTATGTTTAAGCCCACTTTTGCAGACACCATGTGAATCCATATGTGGAGAGTTTTTCTTTTTGTTGTTGTTGATGACCTTCCACTCTCACAGACATGATGTCCTTCTCCAGGGATTGGTCTCTCCTGACTACATGTCCAAAATACATAAGACTTCTTCTAGGACAGATCTGTTGGTTCTTCTGGAGGTCCATGATATATTCAATAATCATCTCAAGCACCATAATTCAAAAGCATCAATTCTTTTCCTATCTCCCTTGTTCAATGTCCAGCTATCACAACCATATGATGTGACTGAAAATACTATGGCATGAGTCAGACACACCTTCGTCTTCAATGTGACATCTTTGCTTTTCTGTACTCTAAAGAGATCTTTTGCCACAACCTTTCCCATAGCAATGCATCTTTTGATTTCTTGACTGCTACTTCCAAGGTTGTTGATTGTAGAGCCAAGCAAAGCAAAACCATAGACAACCTCAAGTTTTTCTCCATTTATTGTAAAGTTGCAAACTGACCCAGTTGGAAGAATTTTTGTTTTGTTGATGTTTAGTCTCAAACCGTATTGAAGGCTATGATCTTTCATCTTCATAAGTAAATGTTTTAAATCCTCTTCACTTTCAGCAAGCAGAGTTGTGTCATCTGCATAACACAGGTTGTTAATGAGTCTTCCTCCAATCCTGATGCTGAGTTCATCCTCATAAAGTCCAGCTTTTGGGATTATTTGCTCAGCATATAAATTGAAGAGATATGGTGAAAATATACACCCCTGAAACACACCTTTCGCTACTTTAAACCAATGTTTCCTTGTTCTATTTGAACAACTGCCTCTTGGTTTATGTACAGATTCCTCATGAGGACAATTAGGTGCTCTAGTATTCCCATTTTTCAGTGTTAACCATAATTTGTAATGATCCACTCAGTCAAATGTCTTTGCATAGTTAATAAAACATAGATAGACATCTTTCTGATATTCTCTGCTTTCAGCTAATATCCACTTAACATCAGCAGTGATATCCCTCATTTCCTGCCCTCTTCTGAATCCTGCTTGATTTTCCTGCAGTTCCCTGTCTATATACTGCTGTTGCTGTTTTGAATGATCTTCAATAAAATTTTGCTTCTGTGTGATATTAACGATATTCTTCAATAGTTTGAACATTCAGTTAGATCCCCTTGTGGGGGGGAATAGCACAAATATGGATCTCTTCCAGTCATTTGGCCAGGTACCTGTTTTCTGAATCTGTTGGCATAAACATGTTAACTCTTCCAGTGCTGCATCCATTTGTTGAAACATCTGTATTTTTATTCCATCAATTCTTGGAGCCTTGTGTTTCATGAGTTCTTTCAAGGCAGCTTCCACATCGTTCTTCAATACCATTGGTTCCTCTTCATATGCAACCTCTTGAAATGCTGGGTCATTTACCAATTCCTTTTTGTATAATGACTCAGTGTATTTCTTCCATGTTCTTTTGATGTTTACTGCATCATTTAATATTTTCCCTGTAGAATCTTTCACTACTGCCACTCGAGGCTTGAATTTTTTCTTCACTTCCTTAAGCTTGAGAAACACAGAGCGTGTTCTTCCCTTTTGGTTTTCTGTCTTCAGCTCTTTGCACATGTCTTTATCATATTTGAAATCTTCTGTTTATTTCCTTAACTTCATCATGTCTTCCTTTCACTTTAGCTTCTTGATATTCCAGAGATTTTTTTTGGACAGGCATTTTGTTCTTTTCTTTTTTTTTTCCTGTCTTTTTAGTAAATTTTTGCTTTCTTGATGAATGATATCTATGATGTCATGCCACAACTTATCTGGTCTTCTATCATTTGTGTCTAATGCATTAAACCCATTCTTGAGGTGGTCCCCAAACTCAGATGGGATATACTCATGCACATACCTTGTCTCTCATACACATGTTCTAATTGTTTTCAGTTTCATTTTGAACTTGCATGTGAGAAGTTGATGGTCTGATCCACAATCAGCACCTGGTCTTGTTCTGACATTTGATATGGAGCTTTCCATCATTTCATTCTACAAATGTAGTCAGTTTGGTTCCTATACATTCCACGTGGTAAAGTCCATGTGCATAGTCACTGTTTATGTTGATGAAAAATGTATTTTCTGTGAAATAGTCATTGGTCTGAAAATATTCTATCATGCAATCTCCAAGACCATTTTTGTCACCAAAGCCAGATTTTTCAACTACTAAGCCTCCTTCTTTGTTTCCAACCTTTGCATCCCAGTCACCAGTAATTATCAGTATGTCCTGATTGAATGTTTGATCTATTTCAGACTGCAGAAGCTGGTAGAAATCTTCCCTTTCTTCATTTCTTGCCTTAGTGGTGGGTACATAAATTTAAATAAAATGTCATATTAACTGGCATTCCTTGTGGGTGTATAGATAGTATTCCATCACTGACAGCATTGTTTTTCAGGACAGATCTTGAGATGTCTTTTTTGACGATAAATACAACACCATTTCTTTTTAGTTTGTCATACCCAGCATGTTGTTGTTGTTGTTAGGTGCCCTCAAGTTGAGTCTGACTCATAGAGACACTATGTACAGCAGATCGGAACACTTGCCGATTCTGTGCCAGGCAAACGATCTTATTGATGTTTAAGCCCATAGTTGCAGACACTGTGTCAATCCATCTGGTGGAGGGTTTTCCTCTTTTGCGTTGACCTGCCACTCTCCCAAACATGATGTTCTTCTCCAGGGATTGATCTCTCCTGACTACATGTCCGAAATATGTAAGACGCAGCCTGGCCATTCTTGCTTCCAAGGAGCACTCTGGTTGTACTTCTAGGACAGATTTGTTGGTTCTTTTGTCAGTCCATGGTATATTTAACAGATGTATCCAGCACCACAATTCAAACGCATCAATTCTTTTTCTGTCTCCCTTGTTCAATGTCTAGCTTTCACAACCATATGATGCGACTGAAAATACCATGGCATGAGTCAGACGCACCTTCGTCTTCAATGTGACATCTTTGCTTTTCAATACTCTAAAGAGGTCTTTTGCCACAGCTTTTCCTACAGCAATGTGTCCTACGATTTCTTGACTTCTGCTTCCACGGGTGTTGATTATAGAGCCAAGGCAAGCAAAATCTTGAACAACCTCAATCTTTTCTCCATTTATTGTGAAGTTGCGTGCTGACCCAGTCATAAGGATTTTTGTTTTGTTGATGTTTAGTATTAACCCATATTGAAGATTATGATCTTTCATCTCCTTCAGTATATATTTTAAATCCTCTTCACTTTCAGCAAGCAGAGTTGTGTCATCTGCCTAACTCAGGTTGTTAATGAATCTTCTTCCAATCTTGATGCCATGTTCTTCCTCATAAAATCCAGCTTCTTGGATTATTTGCTCATCGTATAAATTGAAGAGATGGGGTGAAATTATAAAGCCCTGATGCACAGCTTTCTCAACTTTAAACCACTCAGTGTTCCCTTGTTCTATTCGAATACTGCCTCCTGGTTCACGTACAGATTTCTCATGAGCACAATTAGGTGCTCTGGTATTCCCATTTTCCGAAGTGTTATCCATGATTTATTATGATCCACACAATCAAATGCCTTTGCATAGTCAATAAAATATAGATAGACATCTTTCTGATGTTCTCTGCTTTCAGCTAATATCCACCTGACATCAGCAATGGTGTCCCTGGTTCCCCTCCCTCTTCTGAATCCCGCTTGATTTTCCAGTAATTCCCTGTCTATATACTGGTGCAGTCACCTCTGAATGATCTTTAGTAGAATTTTGCTTGTGTGCAGATATTAATGACATTGTCCAATAGTTTACACATTCAGTCGGATCCCCTTTTTTGGGAATAGGCACAAATATGGATCTCTTCCAGTCAGTTGGCCAAGTAGCTGTGTTTGAAACCTGTTGGCACAAATGTGATAACACCTCCAGTGCTGTATCTGTTTGTTGAAACATCTCTATTGGTATCCCATCAATTCCTAGAGCCTTGTGTTTCACCATTCTTTCAAGGCAGCTTCCACTTCATCCTTCAACACCATTGGTTCCTCTTCATATGCACCCTCTTGGAATGGTTGGTCATCCACCAATTCTTTCTTGTATAATGACTCTGTGTATTCTTCCCATCTTCGTTTGATGTTTCCTGCATCACTTAATATTTTCCCTGTAGAATCTTTCAATACTGCCACTTGAGGCTTGAATTTTTTCTTCACTTCCTTAAGCTTGAGAAACACAGAGCATGTTCTTCCCTTTTGGTTTTCTGCCTCCAGCTCCTTGCACATGTCATTATAATATTTGTTTTTGTCTTCTAAAACTGCCTTCTGAAATCTTCTGTTTAGTTCCTTAACTTCATCATGTCTTTCTTTTACTTTAGCTGCTGGATGTTCAAGGGCAAGTTCTACTGTCTCTTTTGACATGTAATTTGTTCTTTTCTTTTTTTCTTGTCATTTTAAGAACTTTTTGCTTCCTTCTTGAATGATATCTTTTATGTCATGCCATAACTCTTCTGGTCTCCTATCATTTGTTTCTAATGTATTAAACCTCTTTTTGAGGTGGTCTCTGAACTCAGGTGGGATATATTCAAGGTCATACCTTGGCTCTCATACACTTGTTCTAATTTTCTTCAGCTTCAGTTTGAACTTGCATATGCGAAGTTGATGGTCTGATCTACAGTCATCACCTGGTCTTGTTTTGACATTTTGTATAGAGCTTCTCCATCGTCTCTTTCCACATATGTAGCCAATTTGATTTCTGTACGTTCCATCTGGTAAAGTCCATGTGTATAGTCTCCATCTGTGGTGTTGAAAAAATGTATTTGTAATGAAAAGATCATTGGTTTGACAAAAGTCTACCAAGCAATCTCCAGTTTTGTTTCTGTCACCAAGACCATATTTTCCAACTACTGAACCTTCTTCTTTGTTTCCAACCTTTGCATTCCAGTCACCAGTGATAATCAGTATGTCTTGATTGCATGTTTGATCTATGGCAGATTGCAGAAGCTGATAGAAGTCTTCCCTTTCTTCATTTGTGGGCTTAGCGGTGGGTGCATACATTTGAATAATATTATGTTAACTGGCCTTCCTTGTAGGTGTATGGATATATTCTATCACTGACAGCATTTTATTTCATGACAGATCTTGAAATGTCTTTTTTGATGATGAATGCAACCCATTTCTCTTTAGTTTATCATTCCCAGCATAGTAGACCCTAATATTTTCTGACTCAAAATGGCCTATGCCAGTCCATTTTAGCTCATTCTGCCTAGAATGTCAATGTTTATGGGATGAGTCAGTCTTCACTCAATGACACCTCATAAAAGAAGAATCCTTTTGTTGTGTACTTAGGCTAAGTCTCGGGCTTTATCTAATACTATTGACATGAAAGCATTTGTGTGACATGGAACTGTTCCTGAAGATTTTATGGATGTTTTAGGGAAACAAAGGAACTTTATCACATACTAAAGAGTTAAGGCCTGCAGTGCTGGCCCTGTGGCATCCGAACCCGTCAGATCTCGGAAGCTAAGCAGGGTCGGGCCTGGTTAGTACCTGGATGGGAGACCGCCTGGGAACATCAGAAGCTGTACGCTTGGGAGAAGGACCTGGAAACCCCCTCCCAAAAATCAATCTGCCATTGAAAACCCTATGAACAGCAGAGAAGCACTGACAATAGTGTTTCCCCTGTTGTACAGAGGGTCGCTATGAGTCGGATACCAACTGGATGGCACCTAACAACAACAACAACAAAGAGTTAAGACAATGTATCCCTTCATATTTGACACTTCTTTTACTAAATAGCTGACTCAAATACTCTTCTACTTTGTTTTCTTTCTTCTGTTTCCTTCCCTGCTCAATTGGTACCTCTATTTTTCTTAACAGAATGACCTTTGAAACTGCTGATTCCACTGTGTCTGACTCCTTCTAAATCTGAATGTGAACACAATTCATCAAGCTAAACACCATTAAATTCATGCCATCTACCCTACAGAGTTTTTCTTGAGAGAAAAGGAAGGACACAAATTCTCCTGTTCTATATAAACAATGCAGTCTCTGAGGTCAAGAGTTCAATTCCCAGCACCGCAAAAATGGGAGAATGCCTGGCAATCCACTCCCAAGGCAATCCCGAACCAGTCAGCCATTGAAAACTCTATGTGGTTCTCTATGAGTGGGATACGACTCGAGGGCACCTAACAACAACAACAACAACATACAAACAACAACAAGAACATAACATCCAGTAATTGTGTTACTTAAATCTTCTATTTGAAATCATCAGATTTGATGGGGCATGGTTCAATTTCCCACTGGATTGCAGTCCTGGAAAATTTTTCTTTTAGCTATCATGTTTGGTTGTTTGTTTTCTTATTTGCTATGTTAATTTTTTGAAAGGCTCAGTACTGCTATATTTTCTTATATTATTAATATAAAAAGTCATGTTTTAACTATATTTTACTTTTATTTTGAATTCTACTTTGTTATTGTCACAATTGTGTAATTTTTTATTGATTTGAGATCACTAATATTTTAAATTGTGTCACCTTAGTTCATTTTTCTTATTAATATACTCTCTTTCCATTTTCTTTCCTAATTTCCCATATTTTGCTGTAATATTACAGTGTTAGAACATTTATATTAGAGAATCTCTATACAGTAGTGATCAACAGCACAAATTCTAGGGAAAATCCATCTAAGATTTATATCCTACCCAGGCACAATGGATTACAAGAAAGGGTCTTGGGGTGCAACTTAGTGGTGGAGCATTTTCAAAGTGTACATGAGGCCCTGAGTTCAACCCCTTTGTACTTCTAACTAAATAATAAATTAATTGATTAAATAAATTCATATCCCAAGTCTATCATTTACAGAATCCATGGCTAGGTTATTAAACTCTGCTTCAGTTTCTTTAGTCATTAAATAAGCATATAAAACTAATCTTTTAGAATGATGGAGGCAAATAAATAATTGTAAATATGCAAATTATTAATACTATTGTTATTTAATAAGTGCCACAGGTCAGGCTTGGTGGCCATCCCTGTAATCCTAGCAACTTGGGAAATGAGGGAAGGAGGATTACAAATTTGAGGCCAGAGGCAGCCTGTATAACTTAGTGAGACCCTGTCTCAAGGTGAAAAATTTAAAGAAAGGGTCTGAACATGCAACTTAGTGGTTGAGCACTTGCAAAGTATGCTGGAGGAACTGGGCTTAGCCCACCAGTAGCCCTCTAAAAATAATAATTACAATAATAGTGCTGCATTAACTATTATATTTCTTTCTCTTAAGTATTTATTATCAAATTTTAACAAGAAAATTTAAGTTTTATGCTTATGAGATGAGAACAGAGTGGAAGCATATTTAGTACTAAGCACTTTTATTCTTCAAATCATGTTTGCACATTAATCTAAAAGATCAGAATAGGTAGAGATAAACTAGATTATCATTAAGAGACACATCAGATTTATTGATAAAGAAACCAAATAACAAAGAACCAAGGAATAATAATATAAAGTAGAATAGAGTTTTGCTTACAAAGCAGGTAAAAGAAGAGGATTTAACATGTAATGGGCTAATAAGACTGCACAAGCATCTAGGACAACTCTGTGAGGGAGTATGACATCTTAAGACTGATCAGAGGAAGAAACTATGTGATGCCACACTGGATCTGTTTTTAAATTAAGCACATATTTATTTTAATCATTTATTATGTAAAATTAAACAAAAACATTTTTAAATCTCATTGGATCATCGAACAACAATTAGTAATAATCAGATTTTGGCTTGTGTTGCTTCTTGCATTTCTCACTCACTTTCCTTTGTGTTTATAAGTATGGATAAAATCCTAGGCATCACATAATTTCATCTAAAAAATCTAATATATTACTCTTTCCTTAGGAAATCATCCATTACACAATAAAAATAATTATTATTTAATATTATCAATTATCCAAACAACGCTATCCAAATATCTGCTCAGACATTTCCAATTGACTTATTTTTTCTTGTTTTATTTCATTGAACATTCAATAATAGTGATTAGTTATATGTGATATAATTTGTGTTTAATCTATTGCTCTTCCACTGCTATCTTTAATCTTCTTTTTTGAAAGAATTAGAGAATAAAGAAAATTTTAAAGTAACCTCATTTTGTTTCCTCTCATATTCATATCTTACATAACCGTATCATTATTATCAAAATAAGGAAATTAAGATTGGTACAATACCTTTACAAATCCTCCAGGCTTTATTTAAGCTTTATGGAGTGGTATTTCTTTTCTGTTTCAGGATTTATTCCAAGATCCCACATTGTAGTAATTAGCATGTCACCATGATCTCCTCCAATCTTCAACAGTTCTCATTTTTTCCTTTTATCTCAAAGTGTTGATGCTTGTCAAGAATGTTGTTGTTAGGTGTTGTGAGTATACCTGACTCATAGCAACCCTCATAGAGTTTTCAAAGGCTGATTACTTTGGGAGTGGATTGCCACATCCTTCTCCCATGTTTGTGATGCAGGGGATTGAACCCAGGTCCTCAGAAAGTGTGGAACAAGACTCTATCATCTGAGCTAACCCCCTACCTGCTTGTTAAATAGTGGCCAGTTATTTTGGAAAATACCCTTCCATTTGTGTTTGCCTGTTTTCTCACAATTAAATGGAGATTATTAACTTTTTGTCAACCACGCCACAGAAATCATGTGTTCTTTTTGTCTCATCTCATCAGGGGTTAGATGATGTTGATATTTCTAATTTCTTGTGACAAGTTTCATCATTTTAGTTTGTGACTGCCAGTTCCCTCTACTATCAAATTATTATTTTCCCTCTTTAATGAATCAGTGTTGTGGGCAGATATGAAAAAGCTATGTAAATATTTTGCTTATCCTCAAACTTTCACCCACTATAATTTCATTCATTAGAGAATATGAATCCAGCCTGGAACAATTATAAACAGTGTTATTGGTCTAATGGGATTTTATAGTCTGTGCATTTTTTGTATGCTTATTAACTGAAAATCTCTATAAGGAATCAGTGCATTTTATTCTTCATTAAGTTTATCATTCAATTATGTATTTATATCAATATGGATTTATGGAGGTTTATTTTATTTTAGACATTATAGTTCAATATTTCATTAATTAATTCTCAGATTTGGAGGTCTCTCAGATTTTCTACTGTGGTTTTTTTTTGTTTTTTTGTTTTGTTTGTTTGTTTTCCTGTTGTTTTTGACTTAGCTTCATCCATTGTTCAGTGCTCCTTTACTTTGTGGCTCAATAGAGTAATGTGAAATCGTTCTGTATCCCCCACCTCAGTTCTCTAGGGTATCCTGATGTCTTTAATTTGAAGAACAAAAACATACATAAATACATATACCTATAGTAGGTGTATGCAAAGGGAGGCAAAAGATGTATATACATTTTAAGAGATTTTATCTATGCATCACTTTTCAAAATACTGAATTACTGTAGCAATATGTATATATGATGTCATTAATTAAATGAATGCTAGTATCACCATGAAAAAGACAGGACAGCATAAGAAAATGGCAGAAGCACAATTGTCTTTCAAGGAGCATAAGATCATTTTGAAGTGGTATCTGCAATTCGAGAATATTATGGAAATATAATGATGGTGTAGGCATGAGTATGCAGAAGAACCTCCAACACATCTGATAATTACATGCATCTGACAATTGCATGCATTTGTGATAAGGTTGAGATGCATGGTACTCTGTGATATATACTTCTTCAGCTATGGTAACCACTTTGAACACCTCTTATAACTGCAGAAGTCAAACATGGATTATATTCATCTTTTCTCATCAGTTCATATTGAATGTTGGCATTGTAATATAGTTCTTCCTTTCTTAAAACATGTATAGACTTTGGCACCTTCTGTATATACATTAAGCCACACATGCACACATCTACTATATTTATCTATGTAGCTTCCTATTTTCCAATTGTTTGAGTTATGACTTTCTTTTACTTTGCTATGGTTTAAAAGTGATGCACATTCAGCAGAACTGATATTTTGAATTTTGAATTCTAACCTTTTCCTGATCCAACAATATACTGCATAATATTCTTTGGTGATGCTAGGCAGGAGCAGCAGCAAGCCAGAGGTCCCAGTCCTCCATGTAATGACAAGAATCAACTATCAATACTTTACTAGTTACTGTGTTGCTAAGATCTTTACTTTGTTGTTGTTGTGAGGTGCTGTCAAGTCAGCATCTGACTCATAGAGACCGTGAGTACAACAGGGGAAACACTATTGTCAGTGCTTCTCTGCTGTTCATTGGGTTTTCAATGGCAGATTGATTTTTGGGAGTGGGTTGCTGTGTCTGTCTCCCAAGCCTGCAGCACCTAGTGTTCTCAGGTGTTCTCCCATCCAAGTACTAACCAGGTCCAACCCTGCTTAGCTTCCAAGATCTGGTGGGATCGGATGCCACAGGGCTACAGCTGCAAGCAAGATGTTTACTAGGTTAGGTATAGTAATGGCATTTTTGACTTACAGTACTTTCAATTTTGGATGAGTTTTCAGGACAAAATCTCATTGTATTTATATACTAAAATCTTTAAATTCATACTGGTATCTCTGATTCAATACAAAACCACAGCTTGGTACTAACTTTTCCTTCTTTTTCTTTGTACATATTTTTGTCCTAATTTGAAAAATATTGCTTTCATTACATTATATTTACTTTTCAATATTACTAAACATAAAAATTAGTTTCAGAATTACTATACAACACCTCTGGGAGAAACAATTTGCTGTTTAGGTATAAAATTTGTGGAGCTCATTTTGTCTTTAGCCTTACAGCATTGAACTAAATCATATTTTCCAATTGGCTTAAGTTAGTACCTTGCTATCCCATTTACTTCACTGTGTATATTATTTATAGAGTTAGGCCCATTTGTTATAGTTTCAATTCTGTTTTTGGTTTCCATATATCCTCATTGATTATACTTGTTCCTTTAATTTTGAGTAACTGAAATATTACAATGATTCTAAAATCCATAGCTATCTAAATGACTTTGCTTAGAGAAGTGCCACTTTCTCCTCATCCCTTTTACACTATTTCCATTGCATTCTGCCTTTTATTCTACCTCTTTTCTATTTACTTCCTTTAGATAATCAATTTCATTACCTCAGGTTATCATCCTTTTAATTCCCTGGAATACAGTGGTACCTCGGTACTTTACCACAGTCCATTCTGGAAGTCTAGTCCAGTGCCAATCAGTTTGAGTGTCAAGCACTTTTTTGCATAAGAAATAATGTAAATGTACTTATTAGTTTTCATAAGTCAATAATTTCCAGTTTTATTGAGTTGTGAACAAGAGCATACTTTATAATATTTTTACATTATAAAATTTCATGCTACTTTATTTATTACATATATTACCAATTTTTGAGAATGTGCCATGAGCATATAAGAATGACTACTCTACTTTCTGACACCACCTAACAACAATTTTCATTATTTGATATATACCCATAAGATCTATTTTATTGAGCATATTTGATATCTTTTTATTTTTATTTTTTGTGATCCCATGATATCTCTTGTTTTGAAAAACTTTATTAAAATGTCCTGTTACTAGTATGGTGTCATACCTATTTGCATATATCAGTTTTTGCTCATGAAAGTCATGGGTTATTTGGTCCATGAATATTCATATTATAACTTCATATTGAATTGTGGTTTTTAGTATGGAAAGTGTTCCTTGTTAGAGTTACTGATTTTAGCTTTGATTTCTATTTTGTCTGAAATCACTGTCACTCTACTACTCTGGGTTTTATTTGCCTAGTTTTATCTTCCCTTTTGTTAGTCTTTGTGAATTTCTGTGTTTTAAGTGTCTCTTGCATACAGCACATAGCAGAGGCTAGTTTTGTAATGCAAATTGAAAACAATTTTTCCTGGAAATCTTAAATAAGTTTACATATGTCAATATGAATATTTGATCTCAAGTCTGCTATAATATTTTATAATCAGGTATATTTTGGGGTTTTGGCTAGGCTGTTTATACACATCTATATTCTTTGATATAAATGAAAGAAGTTGTTATTGGTTGCCTTTGATTTGGATCCGACGCATGGTGATCCTATGTACAACAGAACAAACATTCCCCAGCACTATGCCATGCCTGGCACTATGTTAGTGCTTCTCTACTATTCATAGGATTTTCAATGGCTCATTGTTTTCTGGATTGTTTGGGTGGTGGACTGCTAGGCCCTTCTCCAGCTTTGCAGTGATGGGGATTGAACCCAGAGTCTCAGAGAGCACATAGCAGCACTCTACAACTGACTGTGAAAAAGGAAAGATGCCACATTGAAGGCCAAGGCCTGCCTCATGCCATGGTATTTTCAGTCACATCATATGTTTGTGAAAGTTGGATGTTGAATAAGGGAGATAGGAGAAGAACTGATGCTTTTGAATTATGGTGCTGGAAATGAATATTGAATATATTATGGACTGCCTAAAGAATGAACAGATTTGTTGTAGCCCATACACATGAAAGTAGATATGGTTATATATGTATGAATATATAAAATATATATGAATATATATAATATATATGTACATATGAAGGTTTTAGTTGTGTATTTGTGGGGTATGGTGGGATCATAATGGTACATGTGTACATTGTATAATTATTAAATAAGACCAATTGACATATCTGTCACATCATATCCTTATTTCTTTGTTGTAAGAACATTTGAAATGCAATCTTAGCAATTTTGAAATATTCAACACATTCTTAAGAATTATACTCATGTTTTATAGATAACTAGAACTTATGCCTCCATATTACTGAATGTTGTATACTTCAACTGTTTCTTCTTTCTCTGTAAACCACCCCACAGCCCCCCCATTAGCAACTGCCATTCTATTCTCCATTTCTATGAATTCAACTCTTTTAGATTTTACATATAAATGATATCATGTAATATTTTTCTTTATATGCCCAGCTAATTTCACTTATAAGTTACTTTAAATTTTTCCATATAATCACGCAAGAATTTCCTTCATTTTGAAGTCTGAGTAGTATTCAATTGTGTATGTCTATAATAGTTTTTATCTATTCACCCATTGGACAATCAATGTTGCTTTTCTATCTTAGTAATTATCAATAATGATATAATGAATAAGAGATACAGATATCTCTTCAGTGTACTGGTTTCATTTATTTTGGGTAAATATTCAAACAGAAGTCTTACAGAATCATATGGTAGTTCTATTTTTTAATTTTTTGAGGACCCTCTATACCGTTTTCCTATATTGCTATACTAATTTATGTTACTGCTAACAATATTGAATATACCATGGACTGCCTAAAGAATCAACAGATTTGTCTTGAAAGCATGCAACCAGAATTCTCCTTGGAAGATAGGATGGCTGGACTGCAACTTCTGTATTTTGGACATGTAGTCAGAAGGGACCAATCCCTGGAGAAGGACATCATTTTTGGGGAGAGTGTCAGGTCAACAAAAAAAAAAAAAAGAAAGAAAAGAAAGAAAGAAAGAACCTGAACTAGAAGGATTGACAAGGTATCTGCAACAAAGGACTTAAACATAAAAAACATCATGTGCATGGCTCAATGTTGGGGAGTGTTTCATTCTGTTGTCCATTGAGTCATTATGATTTGGACCTGACCCCTTGGTACCTAACAAGAACAATAAATTTCCAATCCAATGAACTTTGTCATTCCATATTTTAGTTATACTATTTTACTTTTTTTCATAACATGTAGTTGTACTGTAGTCATTCATTGGTCTGCTACTGCACAGTTTTTCCCACCATTGTTTTAGTCTTTGAAGTGTATTTTTCATTTTAGAACACTTACCCTTTGTCCATTTACTGGAAATCTCCCAGTTGTTACTGTGATAAAGTAAGCTTATCTTCTAATTGTAGATTCCTCTACAATTGGGTATAGAATCCAGTGCACACTCTTTCTCTCTTTCTCCAACCCTACTCCTGTCTCTCTCTCTCTCTCTCTCTCTCTCTCTCTCTCTCTCTCTTTCTCTCTCTCTCTTTCATCCTTCCCTGTAATTTCCTTTTTGAGAAAATTGATTATTTTATAAACATGTTCAGCACTGGATTTCAATTATATACCCTTATGGTGGAATTCAATATGTCCTTCTCTCCTCTGTATTTCCTATAAATTGACATTGAATCAACCATTTTGGTCAAATTCAGGTCCATTTTTAAATACTGTCCATTATTTGCTTTTCACTGGCTAATTACAAATGATGGTATGCTTGATCATGGACCTTCTATAGCAGTTTTATGGTAATTTTATGAGATTATTCATTGAGCAATGCATGAATAAGTAAACACTACATAAGCTGACATTATGGTTGTTATTATTTTTATGCTATAGACACTATTCTTCCATCACATTTGATTTTGTATAAAGTAGAGAACAAAAAATTTAAATAATTGGCCCTGCATAATGAGCTCAATAAGAAAGAATTTCAAATTAAATCCAACTGGCTTTGTGCTAAAGAACACATGTTTAATCTTTTCTGTATATTACTATAGTTGTTGCTGTAATATCCATATCCCACTCAATAGGTTTCCTCTTCTACCCACTCTCTACCCAGTTTTCAGGATATAAAATATAGAAGAAAAAGAAAATGATAATTTATCAGAAGAAATGGAATTTTTTGCTTTTCCTTTATGTAGCACAAATATCTGCCTCCCTCCTAAATAATAACAAAGCCCCCTCACTTTAGACAAAATGGATTTTAAAAAGAGAAAGCAACACAGATCAACTCAGTGGGTATTTACTGAAGGTGAGGAAGCATCCTGAGTTGACTAGTAGATTTAGAACTAGAATTATATTAGACTCTAGTAAAGGAGTCAGATATTTAAAACTAAGTCTTAAGAGAAACAGAACATACTTAATTTATGTCTTTGTGTTTCATATATATATATATATATATATATATATATATATATATATATATCTTAAATAGATGGGCAAGTATACTTTTACCACCAACTTTAAGGGTGAATAAATCAGAAAAGATTTCTTTGAGAGGTAGAAGCTGATCATGTAGATGACCAGAGGATAAGGTAGAGTACCTCATCCAATGACAAGGCCCTATCAATGGAAAGACCTAGATACACATGATATTAAAGGAAAAAGTTACTCTGGGACTCTAACAGAAATATTCATGAAGAATAACAAACCAAAAAGCAGTTTGCATGCATCAGATATTGCTATGTTCAGACATTGTCAGTTCAGATTATAATTACCAATTCAATGGCTTCAGAAGAAGGGATGAGACCTCTTTAAATGGCTAAAAAATATGTGTTGGTATGAACATTGGTGTGTCTTTTACCAGTTTAGAAATATGCTCTAAAACTAAATTAAAAACATAAAAATATCCTCTTAGAAATGGATGACAAAAATCGTTAATTCCTATGATAAACCAACCCATTTATAAAAGCTTTTGTCTCCAGATTAGTATTTAAAATTAAATTTTCTTTATTTTAATCCATAATTTTCCAGAATGCAAGAAAACTAGAGCTTCTACATATTCATGAGTTCAATTATGGGCTTGGTATTATATACTTTCCACACCAAATAAAGCTATGAGAAGAGTTCTATATATATTTTCTCATTGTAATAACAAAAATAATCCAAAAATTCTTCCTGAATTCAACCAATTTTTAGAAAATACTCAAAAATCAGTTTTTAGAAAGTATTGTAAAACTGATTTGAATTCCATTTGGAGATAGCCTTTGGATTAAAAAAATATTAAAGCATATAAACATGGATGGTTCTGAGTTCTAGGTAACTTAAGTTCTCATCCTGAAAAGGCTGTTTTCTCTGATTCTTTTAACTGTTCGTTTTCTGCAGCTATAAAATGTGTTCATTGTGTGGATGAAAAAGAACACTGTGCCTGTGTTCCTGATAAAATTTTTGGCAAATTATTGAGTCCTCTGAGAATTTATTGTCCATAACTACAAAGAGTTTAGTGAGTTATACCTGAAAAAATAGATAACAAGGAACTGTTTTCTCAGAATTATTTTTCCACATCTCTTGAAGAACAGTATAAAAAATTCTTTTCATTTCTGCCTTTTTAGAACAAATTATTATGCTTTTATGGCATATGGGTGGAATGTGTATGCATATTCAACATATCTCAACAAATTCTCAAGATCATGTGCTATAGAAGAATTGGTTTCAGATAAGATTGGGATCATTCAGGGTGATATAGGTTTACATGAGAATTGATTTCAAATGTAAGATAAAGGGCTCTAAAAAGTCATAATTCTCATATTTTAGGACATGGTATATCTTTTTCAGATTGCAATGATAAAGCAATCATAGATAATGACATACTTCAATGAGGGTGAAAAACTGATAAATAGCTACAAAAATGTAAAAACAATAAAAAGAGAATAAATAAATATACAGAAATATGTTTTAAATTAAATTTATTTTTTAACTGATATGTATGGTATGCCTGCAGCCGTAGCCCTGTGGCATCCAATCCCATCAGATCTTGGAAGCTAAGCAGGGTCAGGCCTGGTTAGTACCTGGATGGGAGACCTCCTGGGAACATCAGATACTGTAGGCTTGGGAGAAACACCCAGCAACCCCCTCCCAAAAATCAATCTGCCATTGAAAACCTTATATAACAGAGAATCCTATAGCAGAGAAGCAATGACAATAGTGTATCACCTGTTGTACTGAGGGTCGCTATGAGTCGGATACCGACTGGATGGCACCTAACAACAACAATAACATGCATGGTATAGTATGGATCTGGAATGTCTCCCAAAGGCCATGTGTAAACCACTTGGTCCCCATCCCTTGGTGCTATTGGAGGTGGTGGAACCTTTAACAAGTGGATCCTAGTGGAAAAGAGCTAGGTCACTGGGAATGTACACTTGAAGGAATACTTGGACCCTTACCCTCTATTGTCTGTCTTTTTTTGACCACTATGAGATGAGCAATTTATGCCACACACTCCCACCATGATGTACTATTTTACCAAACCCAGAATAAAGGACCAACTGACTATGGACTACTAAAATCTCTAATTCTGTGAGCCAAAGTAAACCTTTTCTCCTTGTTAGTTGATTATATCAGGCATTCTAACACAATGATAGAAGGCTAATTAATGTATAATAAAAGTTTAAAGTTGTATATATTTACAGGGTACCATGAAATGTTTCAGTATATACCTATATTGCATATTTAAATCAGAGTAAATAAATCTATCTTATCAAGATTTCATCATTTCTTAATGGTGAAGTTTCAAAAATTTTACAGGTCTGTGAAATGTAGAGTACATTATCAATAGTTATACTGTCACCAGCAGCAAAGAGGTACATCTCAGTGTGGCCAACTAACCTGAGGAGTTCCCCCTAGCTGGGCCCTCCACTCAGGTTAGACTGCATCCTTGTTTTCATCACTGAAAAGAATTTCATGATGAGTCAGAGAGAGTGAAACAAAATTATAGACTATTGAGTACACAGAATATATGTGGCCACTCAGAGAGAGAACGAGAGAGAAAAGGGGATCTAAGACATACACAAGGAGGTACCCAGGGAGCCAAGAGGAGGAAGACAAAAAGAGCACAGTGCACATGTTCCCTCCAGTTTTATTAACTGAGGGCACAACCTGTGTGATGTCACTTTAGGGCACCTAGCCCTGGGTGCCTAGTGTGATATGAGCCTAGAAAGGCTCCTGTCATAAGCTTTGAATGTGCTAATAAGACCAAAAGAATTTCCTTTATTTAGGTTTTTCTATTGGAGGAACTTCCTTTTAGTAAAATGAGATTATACATCATATTGGTTTAAGAAAAGAGTCATAAGGGAGTTGGTTGAGCATGTGTCAAAGAATTACAGAATTAAACGGGGAAGGCAAAACTTATGTTACATACATTTTGATTCCAAGCATGGCTCATTGATATTTTAACATTCATTATTTAAAATGTCTCTCAAAAATAATGTCTCTATGCATACAGTCCTTACCACAGGCTTCTTCATACCTGTGTCAAAGTTCTCGAATATCAGCTGGTGAAATTCAAACGAGATCATGGGGTGAAGACTATTTCATGTCCCCCAGATTTCCCTATCTTCCCATCCTGCCTCAGTCCTACCATATAAAAGCACACCAGAACTTCTTACTCCTATCTTGCTGTGTCTTAGTCCTCACTGATCAACCTCTCTTTAACCACCCCTCACTCCATACTCCTCCTAGCCTCTGGTAAACACCATTCTATTCTCTGACTTCTTTTTTCGATTTCATGTGAGATTGTGCAGCACTTATCTTTCTGTGCTTGCCTTATTTTGCTTAACATAATTATCTCCAGTTTGATATTATTTCTTTCTGTATTTTTTGTTTTGTCTGTATTTGTTTTGAAGCTTGTGATGTCCCAAATCCTTGCAACCAATTTGATGTGAAATTTTATTTTATATCTTTGATATCTTCTGGCTCTTCTGGACATCTAATTTTGTATTTTCAACTTAATTATTTTATTTATTAACATGAACCAGCCATTAGGATGGTGAATATAATATAGCCTATTCTTTCATATTAAAATAATACTGGAACTACTATTTAACATTCATATCACCATATTGCAAGTGACAATATCTTCTCTGTTTTTTATCATCTTATTTTAGCTTCAAAGGATGTTGTAAAATAAGAAATAGAATTATCACTAACCATTCTTTATCTCATTTTATTGGGAAAATACTGAAACTCAGAGAGGTAAACTGATGTGCTGACGGTTAGTCAACATTAAAAGCAGCTGGCAGAACTTGAGGTTGAGAGTTGTACTTTCTGGCCTGATACTCTTTCACTACAAAATATATCCTCCTTGGTAACCAAATCTATAACCTTTTGAGAAACACTGTTCTATGTGACATTCACCTTCTATCTGTATTACTCTGCAATTAAGAAATAGGAATTTCTGCAATTAAGAAACAGGAAGAATTAAAAACCAAGATGATTGATCCAGCCTGAGTTCATAGGCTGAGATTTTGGCATGTCAGGATAAATCAAAGCTCATTGGCAAGATATTAAGAATCATTCCTTTAAAAATGTTAGCTTCACATTTTTCAGGAAAAATAAAATAAATTAAACTGTCTTATAATGTAAATCTTCTTTTAATAACAACTCATTTATGAACACTTACTCAAATCTTATTTTCTTTGTCAAGTAAACTGAGGGATATGATTGGAAGGACCATTTGACGTCAACTAAATTAATTAAAACTATATATCATGAGGGCTGGGAGTTAGCTCAGTGGGTAGAGCACTGCGCTGCAGTCTCTGAGGTCCCGAGTTCAATTCCCAGCACCGCAAAAATGGGAGAAGGACCTGGCAATCCACTCTCAAGGCAATCCCGAAATAGTCAGCCATTGAAAACCCTATGAGGGTCGCTATGAGTCAGATACTGACTCGAGGGCACCTAACAACAACAATATATCATGAGGCAATTTCTAAATGTTATTTGATAATAATTGCAAGTTTTTAAATTGATTAATGGTCAATTAGGAATTACTAGGAATAATGCAGATAAATTAGAAAAGTGTGGGGGAGACAGAGAAACAGAGAATGTTGGAAGCCTTAAATCAAGAAATAAAGAGAGATACTTGCAGCTGGCCCTACTCCCAAGACAGATATGTCCTTTCAGATTGCCCATTCTAACATTTCATTGCACTTATGATGAAATTAAGAACCACAGAAGTTAATGTGCACCAAGAGAAATTGGAGACACACCACTGATAGAAATAGAACCAGAGTTTAAGTCTTCTGATTTCCATCCCTTGCTTTTTCTATAATATCATACTGCCTTAATATGTGAGGACTTTAAAGAATTCTCCAAAACCAATGAAACAAATACTACTGCCAACCAATAGAACGCAATGGATGAATTATTGTATTAATTAATTCAAAAATCTTTTATTAAATGTTGTGGGAGTAGATGAAGACCGCTTACATGACTAGAACCACTGGCTATTTATTCAGAGTTTGTTGTAGCAACAGAGTCAGGCATTATCACTTTGCATTTTGACAGAGACACAAAGACTAACAAAGGACTGAAAAAACTTTATGGTAGAAAAACAAATATGCTGTAGGATGATTGGCAGTTGTTGATATAGGGAAGCAATAGATGGGCTAACTAGAAATAGGATGCTCTATAATTGGATAGAAGCATATGTTAGCCTTTCTCCAATTAATTCTAAAGTGGAAGTGGACCAAATATTAGGGAATCTGTCAGCCATTAATCAAGTCCTTTCCATTTTGAGCTGGTTGATACATAAGTTATAGTTGGTTGTTATAGATAATAATCTGACTTTTTGGGATGGTTGTTATAAATAGTAAGTTGGCTTTTCAGGCTGATTGTTTTACCTTCTGAGTCAGATTTCCATTTCTCTGTGTGGTCTGTTCACTGACCATTTATATATTTATTCTTTCATTCCTCTTTTCAGTATATTTCCTACTTTTGACAGGTTGGCCAATTAAAGAGAAGCTGGAAATCCATTACTACTTGGAAATTGTTTAATCATCTTCACAGTCAAGTGTATTGTAAGGGTGTCTTGACTCCTTTGTAGTTGAACAACTATGGGAAATGTTTGATGAGAGAGTGACTGCATTGAAGCATTTAATTCTGTGGATAGGATGCTGTAGACCAGCAGCATTAACCCCATCACAGAACCATAGAAAACTAATAGCCCCCATATGGCACTTTGAATCTCATTTTCCCAACCCAGACTGAAAGAACAAATCCCACAGGTCCCAAGAATTAAATTTAAAAAGCCAAATTGATTTTTTTTGCTTAGGACAATACATAGCCTATTCCATCTTGCTTATTGCATTGATTAAAGTGCAACAAGAAGTATAGCAATGGCACAAATGCTACTTTTACATATGGCAGGAATTCTAGAGTAAGGCAATTGTCCATCACTAACCATACCAATGAGGTGAGATTGATCTGTATCTCATATATTTTGGAGGTGTTGTCATTAACAACTTCTCTTTCCAGTGACATTTTCTGTTTGTATGTTTCCCACCAATAAGAGTGTAAACCCTGAACCAGGGATTCCTGTAGGTAATATGTCTGTATAACAAAGATTGGCCTTGTATTTGAGCTCATGCCTGAATTGAAAGTTTTAGTGTTGGTGATTTATGAGATTACAAATAGTATCTCTGGGGTTTAGCTCAGTTGGTAGAGCACCACTCTGCACTCTCTGAGGACACAGGTCCAATTCCCAGCATGACAAATATGGGAGAAGGATGTGGCAATCCACCCCTGAAGCAATCCCAGAACAATCAGCCATTGAAAATCCTGTGAGGGTTGCTATGAGTTGGACCCCACTCCACCACAGCACCTAACAACAATAACAACAACAAGTACAAGCATGTCTCAGAATATGATTTCTGAAACAGATGAGACAGTCTATGGCTAATAAGACCAGGCTTCCTGGCCATAAGGAAATATTTTCAGGTAAGAGCACATGATGGTCAAGGAAAAAAAAAAAGAGTTATTCACATGGTGAGAAAAGAATCTTGGCTTTTCCTTAGATGGGTTACATATTTGGATCTCTGTATGTCTATTCCAAGTGTTATGTATCTCATCTCAACATTAAAGCTGTTGAACTTAGAATTACATACAGCATGATCATTAATTGTAATTATTGAGCCAGGTGCAGTGGTACACGCCTGTAATCCCAGAGACTCAGGAGGAGGAGGCAGGATGATCACAAGTTCGAGACCAGAGGAATTTTGTGTGATTTAGCAAGACCTTGTCTCAAAAAGTAAAAAAGGACTGAGGGTGCAGCTCAGCGATACAGCACTTGCAAAGCAAGCAACAAAGGCCCTGGGTTCAACCCCCAGTACCACAAAAATTATACATATATAATTATTGTTTTATTTTTATTTTCTTCTGGGAAAGAGATATTATTAAGGTCAGAGATTAATTTAATTCCTTATGTAGGGGCAAATCAACCATAATCTTCCAAGATCCCATTTGATGAAACAGGAATTGTCAAGAGGTTCCTATCATGGAGTCTGATGATAGATGGCATATACAACAATATAAGACTAAGGATCATGGTTACTCTTTTGAGTAATATAAAAATGGTATTTGAATATGTTTTCCCCTAATAGTTGCTTTGTTATTAAAATATTATGAAGTATATTTGTTATCTTCCAAGCTCTTATGTTTTTTAGATATCTCTTTTTTTTTTAAAAGAGGAAAATGAAACACACTTTATTCCCCAACACCACCTGCTATGCTTTTGGTACCCATTATATATCCTAAAGCTCTGCCCCTCTTCTACATTCCCTTCTCAGTCTCTAGTGATTTCCATAGTGCTTTCTACTTCTATGTAATAAACATATTTTATAGGTTCACTAAACAATAATCAATAAAGGTACACAATATATAAGCAAGTTAGCTAGAAAAATATTGGTTAACCCATTTAATTTCTGCAAATGAATGAAAATATGTGATATTTCTTTTTTAGGAACTATGATGTTTCACTCAAGATAATTTTCTTCAAGTCCATCCATTTGACTGCACATGCCATAATTTCATTTTTTGATGGCTGTGTAGTATTCCATAGTATATCTCTGATCCGTTCATCTGTTGAAGAACATCTGGACTGATTCCATATCCTTGCAATTATAAATGATGCTTCAATGAACATGGAAATGCAAGTGTCTCTGTGGTATAATGATTTAACTTCTTTAGTGTATATACTAAAGAGTGGGATTGCTGGATCAAAATGTTGTTTGATTTTTAATTTTCTGAGGAATCTTCAAACTGATTTCCATAGTTTTTGTCACCAACATTGTAAGAGTGTTCCTTCTTCCCTACATCCTCACCAGCATTTCTTGTTTATTTTGTTGATAGTAGCTGTTCAGGCTGGGATAAGATGGAATAACATTGTAGCTTTGATTTGCATTTCCCCAATGGCTAGGGAGATTGAACTTCTTTTCCCTGTGTTTATTAGCCATTTGTATTTCATCTTTTGTAAAATCTTTATTCAACTCCACAGTTGTGGAATTGTTAATTGTATTATTTGCTTTTTGGTGTATAGGTTTTTTTTGTTGTTGTTAATTCTTGCTATATGCTTGATATTCCTCTATGGTTTGAGTAGATGGCAGAGATTTTCTCCCATTCTATTGGTTCTATCTTTGCTCTATTATTGTCTTTGTAGTGCAAAAGCTTTTTATTTCATGTAATCCTATTTGTCAATTTTTGGTGCTATTTCTTGGCCTATTAGGATTGTGTTAAGTAAAACTTGCCTGTGTAAACATTTTGAAAGGTACTGCCTACTTTTTCTTCTAATATTTCACAGTTTCCAGTTTTAAACTGAAATCTCTGATCAATTTTGAGTAACTTTTATACAGTATGAAAGATATGTATTGTGTGTGTGTGTGTGTGTGTGTGTGTGTGTGTGTGTGTGTGTGTGTGTGTTTTGGGTTGTTTTTGCAGTACTGGGGAGTTGAACCCAGGGACCTCACATATGCTTTTTACATATGCTTTTTGCAAGCACTCAAACACTGAAGCATATCTCTAGCCCATTTTTTACTTTGTATTTTTGACACAGGATCTCTCTAAGTTATGCACACTGCCTCTGGCCTCAAGCTTGTGATCCTCCTACCTCTGCCTCTCAAGTCTCTGGTATTGTAAGTGTGCATCACTGTGCCCAGCGATTTTCATTCTTCTACGTGAATACATCCAGTTTTCCTAGCATCATTTGTTAAAGAGGCTATCTTATTTCCAATGTACATTTTTGTTGCTTTTATCAAAGATTACATTGTAATAGACATGTAGGTCTATATTTGGATATTCTATTCTCATTCATTGGGCTTTGTGCCTGGTTTTGTGCCAGTACCAGGATGTTTTGGCTACTATGGCTCTATAGTATATTTTTACATCAGTATTATAATGCCTCCAGTGCTGATTTTGCTGTCTAAGATTGGTTTAGCTAATCAGGATCTTTTGTATTTCCATATGAACTTTTAGATAGTATTAATAATTTCTGTGAAGTATTTTATTGGAATTTTAAGGGGGATTGCACTGAATCTAGAGAGGGTTTCTAGTACTAATGCATTTTTTTTTTACTATGCTGATTCTTCTGATCAATGAGCAGGGGAGATCTCTCCATCATTTGGTATCTTCTTCAATTTCTTCAATGTTTTAACATTTTAATGAAAGAGACCTTTAGGGTCTTTAGTCAGATTAATTCCCAGATATTTAATTTTAGAAGGAGATATTATAAATGGGAAAGTGTTTTAATTTCTTGCTCCTCATGTTCATAGTCGGTATATAGGAATGTTATTGATTTTTGAATGTTGATTTTGTATCCCATTACTTTGATGAAGGAACTATTCAACCTAGAAGCTTCCTAACAGAGACTTTAAGTTCTTTTACATATAATATCAAGTCATCTGCAAGGAAGGACGATTTGACTTCTTTATTCCCAAATTGTATTCCTTTTATTTTTTTCTCCTGCCTTATTGCTTTAGCTAGAACTTCAGTCACAACATCCAGTGTTGAAAGTGGGGAGCCTTGTCTTGTTCTCAATTTTAGGGAGAACACTTTGGTTTTTCCCTATTTAATATAATGTTGGCAGTGAGTTTGTCATATATAGCACTAAGGATGGTCTAGAATTTAGCTCAGATGGTAGAGTGCTCCTCTGTGTGCTCTGAGGCCCTGGGTTCAATCCTTAGCACAACACAAATGAGAGAAGGACCTGACATCCCATTACCAAAGCACTCAGACATTTAAAATGCTATGAATAGCACAGAAGCACTGACATAGTACCATGCATGGCACAGTGTCAGGGAATGTTTCATTTTGTTTTACATAGGGCCACTATGAGTCAGACTTGACTCAACAGTATCTAAAAACAAGCCTTAATGATATTGAGAATTGTTCTCTCTATTCCCAATTTCTTTAAGATTTTTATCAGGAAGGGTTATTGAACAATGTCAGTCTTTTTTCTGCATCTATTGAGATAATCATGTGGTTTTTGTCTTTATGTCTACTGATACATTGTATTACATTTATTGATTTTCATACACTGAACCAGCCTTGCATCTGTTGAGTAAATTTGACTTGATCATAGTCTATAAACTTCTCTGTATGTTGTTGTATCTTTTAAAAGTATTTTATTCAGAATTTTGCATTTATGTTCATTAAAGAAGTTATTCTGTAATTTTCTCTCTTTCTTTTTTAAGTCCTTGTCTGGTTTCTGAGGGGTCATGTACATCTGGAGGCATTCCATCATCTAAGGCTTCATTTTCTGTGTGATTCTGAGGTGATATTTATACATCTGTTACCTTCATTACTTAATAGGGATAAGAGTATCTGTTGGTTCAGTAGAGTTAGCTGGTTTGTAAGACATTGATGCTAAGAGGCAATCAAGGACAGTAACAAAGCTATCCAAGGTCCAAAGGGTGAGTAGAGGAGAATGAGGAAGGGGAGTTAATGAGAAAGAGAATGTAGAGAATGAAGTAAAAACGACAAAGAAGGAAAAGAGGAATAAATAAATAACCAAACAAATGAATACATTATCATTTAGTAGTTGCAACCTTCCTCCATCAGCTCAGGAGAACAATTTGCCAGGTATGAATACACCAGCACAATCATTCAACACACCTGTGGGGCTATATTTTTTGTGGCTCTGGCAACTTGCAGACTACGGGAATTCCATACCCATTGCGGGGCCTCTGCTCCAAGTCAGTGCTATACCATTGCCTTGCATCAGGGTTCCTCTCCCCATCAGCCTGCACCAACCTATAGGACTTAGTGTCTTGTGCTGTGAAGTCCACAAGCCAATTTGTGGTTAAACCACTTAGGAGGAACCACTTATTCAGGCATGGCCGGCAGTGGAATTCCCATCCAACCAGTTGTACAGCATGCCTGGCTGCCCTCCAGTCTTGGCACTAAGATTGGATGAAGGGTGTATTCAGGCCTGACGTCTCCTTACACTGGGGTGTCATGCAGTGAACACAGGTGAAAGTGTTAGGTAGCTAGTTTATGCCTTACCAGGCAATTTGGAGGAAAAGGGGACTGAAAATGTCTCCTGCCATTGAGTCATGAAGAAGACGACATCTGAGGACATTGGAAGGACATATTCTAGTAGGTCCCACACCATATCCAAGCCCTTGAGCCATTTACAAAACAAAGACCCCAGGCCCACATCACACTAGCTTCCCAGAGCTGGGCACCCGGGACTGATGTCACACTGGGCGTTCCTTAGTTTCAATAAAACTAAAAGGAACACGTGCCTACTCTCTTTCATGTTCCTCTTTCATCCTCTTTCTCTGTATTCTTTGGTTCTATTCTCTCTCCAGCAACCACGTGCACATTTCTCCCTTCTCTCAGGCCCACCACTTTCTGTCTATCCGAGGCAACTTTCCTTACAAAAGCCTGCTTAACTCTGTTTCTTGCCTCCTTTACCTTCCCCTGGGGAATGGAAATATCCTTATGCTGACTCACCCAGGAACACAGGTTTTCCAAGTTCCTTTGCAGATCTACCTAAGCTTCTTCAGGTGCCTCAGTTTTCCGTGTAAATTGTTCCTTAAAGTTGTATTATCTTTAATAAAACTATTCTATATTCTCTGCTGGGGCTGGGATTTGGCTCAGTTGGTAGAGCGCTGCGCTGCAGTCGCTGAGGTCCGGAGTTCAATTCCCACCACCGCAAAAATGGGAGAAGGGCCTGGCAACCCACTCCCAAGGCAATCCCAAAACAGTCAGCTATTGAAAACCCTATGAGGGTCGCTATGAGTCGGATACCGACTCGACGGCACCTAACAACAACAACAATATTCTCTGCTGTAATTTCTGTATCAGGTGTAAATTTTTTATATGCCAAAAATAAGGACTGAGATTGTGCTGCAACTTTCCCTACCCATGCTCTGGACTTGCCTACCCGCACTCCCTACATTTCCTGGATAACAAAACTGTAAGTTCCCAACCCCCAGTAATATACTCTTGAGTAAATACTCTTGAGGTAAATACTCTTGAGTAACTAGATGACCCACAAACCTCAGAAAGAGGAACATCTTATCTTGGGCAGTAGTGCCCAAGGAAAATGCCTGCCCACTTCTTCCTCCTATATTTTATCCCTGCTTACCCAAAGGACCTATAAGAGTACCCACTCCAGGCGGGCAGCTGCTGTTCATCTTAGTAGGACCAGCCCACTTTCACCCAGGTGCTTATAATAAAAGCCTTTCGCTCTTCACATACAGCCTAGTGTGATGGTGTGATCTCTCTCTTCTCAGACCTAACAAAAAGCACATCTTTTTTTTAAAAAATAGAGTAGCGAGTATAGAAAAAGTTTATTAAAAGAAAGTATGCCTTTAAGGAATAATTATGCGGGAAATTGAGGCACTTCAAGAAGCTTAGGTTGATGTGTAAAGGTACTTAGAAAAAACTGTGTTCTCAGGGGGGAATCAAAACAATAAGGATATTTCTTAACCACAGGGGGGGTAAAGAAGCCAGAGGGAACAGAGAAGTTAAGCAGGCTTCTAGAAGGAAAAGTGCCTTGGATAGACAGAGAAGATGGCAGACTAGGGAAAGGAGAGGGGTGCTCATGGTTGCCGGAGAGAAAAGAGCAGAGGGCATAGAGTGGAGTGGAAGAAGAGAGCATGAAAGCACTTCTAAATGGCTTGCATCCCACAAGTGTCCTGTGTCTCTGTACCCCAGCCAAATGCCAAGTGCCGCATTCCCAGGGTGGCTGCTCAAAGCCAGGAGCCCCTGCCACCAGTCCACTCTACAGAACAATAAGTGTTTGATTTAATTTTTTGGTGAAGCTTCTTTTGTTCTTTTGTTCCATTTGTTCTATTATCTGTGATTCAAACGTGTTCTTTTCCTCTGTTAGGATGTTTTTTCTCTTGTTAATTGGCTCTGGAGGGAATAGCAGCTCTTACCCACCCCAGAAGTTGGCACCACAGTCTCACTGTGTCTCATGGAGGCTGCTTCCTTTCTGCCATCTTGCTGGGGATCTCTTTTCATCTAATAGTTGTAATAAGGAGGGAAGAGAATAAGAGCAATTTATAGATAGATGTCTTAGCCTGTTTAATGTTGCTCTAATAACACAGACTGGATAATTTATAAAACAATAAAGATTTATCTACCTCATGGTGTAGAGCCTGGGAGGTCCTAGATTGAGGGACCGCATCTGATAACAGCTGCCATGCTGTTTATTGCATAATCCCAAGGTGATGCAAAGGATTATATATAAGAAGAGCAGAGAGTCAAATGGTCTTTTATAAGAAACCCACTCTTAAGGTAACCCATTAGTCACTTAATCCATTAATCCACTAATGTATTAATCCATTTATGAGAACAGAACACTCCAGACCTACTCAGCTCTTAAAGGTCCCACTTTTCTTCCTAATACCCCACAAAGGGGATAAATTTCAACATAAGTTTTTGTGGGAAAAATTTCTAAATCATAGCAATAGAAAAAAGTATGAGGAAAATGGAAAGAATAATTATGAGCAAGGATTTTACTTTTTTCTTTCTTGTTTTTTCTTTCTTTCTTTTTTTTTTTGAGAACAAGTTAATTAGTGGCTCTTGTCTGTCATGTTGGGTGGGAACTGACCACTGTCCACCATCATTGGCTTGCATAATTGTTTTGGTCAGTTGTATGCTTTTGCGATCACATGCTTCCAGAGAATTTCTGAAAGTGATTAGTTTCAAGCTTTCTATTGAATGACATGGCCTTCCAATTGTGTGGAATTTTAAACTGCTTCTGTAGTTGTGAAACATGAATCCAATGATTGATTGATTGATTTCCTGGGATTTCACTGCTATAATGTGTCTCCTCGTTGGAGACCATGAAGAAGTTAAGAGGATACTCTAGAAAGTTGGCCTTCACCTGTTGGTAATAAAAGTGGATGTAGTATGTAAGTCTGTCAATATTTTGCCACCTCTGCATGGAATGAGGCAGAATAAAGTATTATGGGTGGAATTCCTAGACTCATGGGCCTTCATGTTAACAGTTTATAATGGGATAATTGATTTTCCCCAAAAAGAGTAGACTATATTCCCATAAAGACTAAAGGAGGTATCTTTGGCCAAATGAATTCAAGAGTTTTTGAAAGTTTTGCTGATTTTAATTTATGAATTCCATCAGTTCTTTTTACCTTTCCAGAAGATGGTGATTATAAGGAAAGTGAAGTTTTTGATTAAGGAATAATGCCATATAGAGTTTTTGTATAATGGTTCCTAAAAAGTATGTGCCTTGAACATTTACTATGGAAGTTGAGGTTGCAAACACAAAATCAAGCAGCACTTTGGTGGCTATAGAAAGAGCTATGGCATTACCAAGGGAATGTTTTAACCCATCCTGAAAATAGATACCCAATAACTAAAATACATTCAAATCCAATGGAGTATGGATATGATGGTTAATTGTATATGTCACCATAATTGGGACAAAGGATATCCAAATAGCAGGTAAAAAGCAGTTATGGTATATCTGTGGAGGTTTTTCTGGAAGAGATCAGCACTATTTTTTTTTAACATTAATTGTACAAATGAATGGGTTTGACTGTGACACTTCAGTACATGCACATATGCATTGAACATGCCCACCCTCCCTTCTATTCTTGCCTTCCTTGCTCACCCCACTCCCCCTCACCCCCTTTTCTAATCCCTAACAATCCCTCTTCTACTTACAAGTAATTGAGTTTTTTGTTAGTTTTGTTTATGTATATGAAAGACAATATGTGATACTTGCCTTTCTGAGTCTACTTTACTTCACTCAACATGATGGCTTCCATTTCAATCCATTTCCCTGTGAATGACAGGATTTCTCCTGCTTTATGGCCAGATAATACTCCATTGAGTATATAGGCCATATTTTCTTCGAGATTACCATTTGAATAAGTCACTGAGTAAAGAAGATACATCCTCACTCATGGGAAGGCCAACAATCAATCATTTAAGGGCCCAAATAGAACAAAGAGGCAGAGCAAGGGTGAATGTACTCTTTTCGATTTGGGACATCTATACTTTCCTGCCTTTGGGTGATAGACCTGCTGGTTCTTAGGCCTTTGGACTTTAGGACTAAAACTAGTAGCTCCTACTCATCCCTGCTGATTTTGAAGTTCTTTAACTTGAACTGAATTACACCACCCACCTTCCTGGTTAATCAGCCTGCAGGTGGCAGATCATGGGACTTCTTGGATTTCTATTTTTATGTGAGACAATACTCATACCAAGTCTCCTTCTTGTTGTTGTTAGGTGCTGTCCAGCCATGTCTGACTTATACTGACCCTATGTACAACAGAACAAAACACTACCTGACACTGTGCCTTATTGTCAGTGCTTCTCTGCTATTCACAGGGTTTTCAATGGCAGTTTGCTTCATGAGTGGGCTGCCAGAGTCCTTCTCCTTAGCCTGCAGCACTTGGTATTCCTAGACCATCTCCCATTCAAGGACTAACCAGGTGGACCCTGCTTAACTTCCAAGATCAGGCAGGTTTGAATGCCAGGGCAGTATGGTTGTAGACATATCTTCCTATATGTCTCTATATACATTATATTAGTTCTGTTTTTCTGAAGATCCCTGAATAATATGGTAGATAATGGATAAAGTCCATATGGTGGTATTCAAAAGGCCCAGGAGACTCTAGTTCTTGGCCATGTTTCACCTTTATATCTATTGGGAGTTTTGTTGTTGTTGTCATCATTGTTTTTGTGTTGCCTTTTGGTGTCTTTTCAAAAGCTTCTCCATCAGTATTGATTTCAGATATTAATTATCTATTCTGTGATGAATAAGTTCATAGAAAAACTTAATATTTATCTGCAATCATATGGTACCCACAAGCAGCATTTTGATAATGCCAGAGATAATGTGAAGCATATAGCTCTTCAAAACCAGGGCATAAATACTGATGTTCTAGGCAAACCTTTTTAATTCCTCCAGAGATTTATCCTTTGAGAGCTTAGGTAAAATCATAATCTTGCTCAAAGTGAATTAGTAAGCATAATGACCTGCTAGAGAATTTCTTTCAGTTTCCATACTATCTCTTTATACAAGAGCTACAGCCTTTCTAATAACTACCTCTTTGGAAGTAGCAGTGCACCAAATGTTCCATAATTTGTCCACTTTTGATGGTAGTTGCAACAGAGGTGAGAAGCCTCTTATGTTTCCATAGCATCCCAAAGTCAAGCACTACTTAAAAAGCACAATTGCTCTCTGCATGTACACTTACTCTCTGGTCTTTGGTGAGTTAGCAAGGTCTAATAAGTGCAGTAAGTTCTGCCTTCTTAGATGATTTCGTTGTAGGTAGGAAACTACCATTCTGGATATTTCTGTGAAGGTCTTTAGAAATGAGACTAACATTAGTAGATTGAGTAAATTAAACTGTCTTCCGTAATAAGTGGGCCTCATTCAATCACTTGATAGGCTGAGTATTCCAAAAGATCAACCCTCCCTAAGTAAGACAGAATTCTCCTGCTTGATAGATGTCAAAATGAAGCATCATCTCTTCCTGCCAGCTGGTTCTCAAACTGGGGTATTGGCCTTTCCTGGTTCTACAATATTTGCAACCTCTGTAGTCCAAATAGGACTTCGATTTTATAGATTTTAGATTTACTGTCCACCTTCCTGAGTATGTCAGACAATTCCTTATAATTTGTCTCTTTTTCTCTCTCTCCATGTAGTTATAAACATAGATGTAGATAAATATAGATATGTTATTGGTTGTGTTTCCCTGGAGAATCTTGACACTGATTGAAAAAGGCACCTAAGGGAGAGAGGCTATTCAATGGCTACTTCACATTACAGAAGTTATGTTCATGTGTGGGATCCTAGAGCCAGATGACTGATGATATAATCATTTCAAAAGGACATGTTGTAATCAGAAACAAAAATATTTCCCATTTGTCTCCAGTATCCAGTTAAATCTAGGAATCTCTTCAATTGTAATTTTATAAGTTCAGGGTAAGTTTGTTGTTGTTTAGTTAGGCTTTAATTTATCCAGAGAAGGTAGTTGGAGTGTGTGTGTGTGTGTGTGTGTGTGTGTGTGTGTGTGTGTGTGTATGGATGTGTTTGTGTGTTTTGCTAATGGGAGCAAGTAAATAGAATAATTTTATAAGTGTCTTTGTTCTATGAAATGATGTGCATACTGTATCCAGAACAGAATCACATAGAAATTCAGAACTTTTTAAGTCTTGTTAGAGGACATAGGGAAAGTAAGATGAGCTTTCAATGTACCTCATGGGCACAACTGCCTGGCTACACTGCTGTCCTTCCCCAGTGAAAGCAGATGGAATTGACTCTGACCTAGAGGCACACTGAAAAATCAAAGCAAATATCCACTACAATGAAACCAGTGGCTTCAGGAGGAACAGAAGACAAGGCAGTATTTTGTTTGGACACTCCCAGGAAATGAGGGATGACAAATCTGTTGAAGATCCTGAGGACTTGAAAAAATTCATGTCCTCATCTATATCATTTCTTTGCTAGCAGGCGGGGAGTGCTATCAGGACTGGTGAAGCTTATGAGATTTTGTATATAAGGCCTTCAACTAAAGGTTGAGCCTCTTTGCTTCAGGCTTCAAGTGATACTGGGGAAGTCCAGGAAAAAATTTGGAAGGAGCTATCAAAACTAGTATAGATTCCACTGTGAAGATTTTGCCTACGTTAGCAGAATTGTTAGCTGACAGAGTGTTAAGCACATTTCCAACTTTCTTATCCAGAGTGTGTATAAAAAATAATAGAGAAGACAATGGTATATGCAGAGAAAACAATTTGCTTATGAATAGAAGAATCCCCTGGAGACTTAAGGAATAAATAGTCCTTTGGCTGTGTGTTGAGCTGGGTCATGCTGACCCAAATGATAATGTAAACATAAACAGGCAGAGGTAACAGGACACTGACTACAGATGCACCCCCAACTAAAGCATTAGCCTTATTCATCATAATGAATTATGGTTGTGTAACCACCCACATGTGCACATATTGTTATTTTATGTAACCTTCTGGATGTACACAATTGAAAACATTATGAACACCAGAGCATCACTGACAACAGTGTTTTTCCTGTTGAACATAGGGTCACTTTGAGTTGGACACCTGTAGGGAATTATCTGGACTCCCCAGAGGTGGATCAGGAGGGTGCTGGGGCCGAGGCCTGGCCCCTCCCCAGATCCTGCCCTGTGTCTCTCACATTTGGTTACCCTTAACCCAGGAATTTAGACTGGGACCTATTTAATTCCCTAAGAGCTAGTCTACCTAATCCCAGTTCACCTTTCACCTGCAGTCTCTCCTAAAACTATTACCTCTCCCATCAAGTGATTTAAGATGGCCCTCAAACAGCCCAGCTCTGGTGAGGCCTTTTTCAGCCTGATTGGCCTCCCAGAGCTATCCAATTAGTTATTAAGGAGAGCTCAGTGATTGGTCCAGCCTGTACCTAATCCCCCCAATCCTAAATGCACTTTTTCAAGCCCTCACAGGGAGAGCTGCTCCTCCTGGCATGAGCCACTCTCTGATTGGTTGCACTCTGGTCCACACTGTCACACACTACTGACTACCCCAAGTGTCCTTTTCCTTCTTCCCTACTACCTTGACTCTGATTGTTACATCCTACACCTGACTTTGAAGTTTCGATCATCTAGACCTTCAATAAATCCCCGGAGAAGCAAGACTCTGAGGACAAGAAAGAAGACTTTGTCGAGCAAACCAAAAATAGCTCTCAATTCTCCTGTGCCAGCGGGGAGGTGAGAGGAGAAAAAGACTGGGAGAGGCAACATCACTGGACCTTTGGTGTAGCCCGTGTGTACATCAGAGCTGTTTGTTACTCTCTTACAGAGCTGTTATTCCATCATAGCAGCAGTGTCTGTGCTGTCAGCTAGAAGGTATTAGGCTCTCCAACAAAAGAGCAGGTTAATAAAGTTCCTGTTTGTTTTATATAATAAGGCTCCCAAGGTCCTTCCTGGCACCACCGACCAGCTCTTGCCCACCCCCGAGGGTCTCTGAGCATACTGGTGTTGACGTGAAGCTCCGTGGTCTTTTGCAGGGCTGGAGCAGATCCCAACAGACACTGATTCAGATGCACCTAACAACAACAATCTGGATGTACATCCTGTATGACTGTGACGTGACTGGGCCATGGGTTGGCAATCCACCGCTATTGTGTAAAAGCCATAAAATCCTCTTCATAAGCAATGGTGTCATGGAGAGGACTGGACTCATGGGATGGATGGGCCACAGAGAGGACTGGGGGGCATGGAGAGACAATGGGGCATGCCAAGGACAATAGTCGTGGGCAATGGCACTGTGGAGGAAATGGAGAGGAACACCTCAGAATAAAGTATGTCACATCTGCCTCTGACTCCTCCAGCATGTTTTGGGGTTTCTCTGTGGGTTCCAAGCATCCCTTTCTGACCAAGGAGTCCAGCTCAGGTAAAACAATGGCGTAGGCACCAAGATGGTCTGACACTTGGTGCTGTGAACAGGATTCAACACTTGGAGTTACAAACAGGATCTGAAAATGTGCTTTTGTAATTATAATTCCACTTGCAAAATAAGCCCCTCCATATTAAATCTGGAAGTGTGGTATTGCAGAGCAGGTAGGAATGTTAAGGACCTAAGGCTAAGTGCTGGGAGTTGGGAAATGTGTGTGGATTAGCTTAAGCACTAACAACCTATGCGGTAAGTGTATTGCAAGAAAGAGTTCGAGCAAAGTTGTTAAGGTTTAATGTAGAAAAGAATCTGTATCTACCAGAAACTAATAAAGCTGACCATCTATAGAGTTAATTCATTTTGAGGGTTTGAGATTATTATCCACTTTGAGTATTTAAGTTATGGCATGATATTAAATATTTTATCCTTCCTCAGAGCATTCTCATTAACCCAAATTGAGGAAATTTTATTTGACTTCTCTCTTTAATGATGGAGCAATGTGTTTTCTGAGTGCCTCTTGTGTGCACAATAGCTACAAGTATCCTTGCCAGTAGGCTTTCTGTTGGGAAGTGGGCCCACCAGCTGTATGATCTATAGGGCCACAAGTTTACTTTGGGTATTGTCTCCTTTTTATTCTGAAGTCATTTTAAAATTATCTGCTAGTTGCTGTAGTTCCACTAAAGGGGCTATTTCCAATTCTAATTTCTGATTTTTAATTAGGTATCCAATCTTGTGTTTAATTCCATTTACAATATGAGATGAATGGGCTGCTGATATATCATAACCTTCTTTAATGCCAAAATAATTGCAGAAGGTACTTTTTTGCCTATACTAAATATCTATAGTTTTATTCTTTTGTTGTCATTATCATTTCTATGATTAAATTATGGTCCAATTGACTTATTGGAAATGTTTCAATGTGGATTTTAGAAGAATTAGATCTACTCTTCTGTCTTTTATTTGACCTTTCAGTTTATTATAAGAAACAGAGTACCATAAATCAATTTGGGGTCAGCCCAATCATTTTTTCCTATCCAGGATTTAGGATCTGATGTCTGATAAACATTTGTATGAGTCGATATAGGCCAGGTAATCCTGGGCTATAAACATCTAAAAGAATTCTAAGTCATTCCATGGTATTTGCTGATTTTGTTTGGATTTAGGAACATTTTTCAATTTGTTTTATTGGGATTTTGAGAAAGGATCTCACTCTGGCTGGCTTAGAACTCCTGATCCTCTTGGTTCAGCCTCCCAAGTTCCAGGATTACAAGCTTGTATCAACATACTTAGTTTAGAAATATCTTTAATTGTTGATTTTAATTCAGCTCAAGTTCAGAGTTTAAGTTCTATAGCTGCTTACATACCTGGTTCATGAAAGGGATGGATTTTTAGTGCATTTCTGAGATCTTAGGAGGGTGGTTATGGGCTGGAGCTTAGGTCACTTGGTGAAGTGCTGCTCTGTACACTCTGAGGCCCTGAGTTCCATCCCCAGCACCAGAAGTAATGGGAGTGGCAGCCCACTCCCAAAACAATCCTGAAACAATCAGCCACCAAAAATCCTATGAATAATAGAGTAGCACTGACAACAGTGCCAGGCAGGAGGGTTGGGGAGAGTTAGGTCCCAAATCAATGGGACCTAACAATAGCATCAACAAAAGAGAGCTGTTGGGAAAAGGTTGGAGTTATGCAATGGAGAAATAGGAGAAAGGGATAAGCATAGTTATTGAAGAGAATGATTGGAAGGATAGGAAATAGAGGGAAGATTGGATACAAGAAGCAATTGAAGGAAAAGGAGGAGGGAAAATGTACCAGGGTAATGAATATAGTTTGTTCTTCAGTTTGCTAAATTGTTCATTTCTCTGGTGAAATAATCTTTTAGTGAAACATTTTTTGATACACAGTTTAATCTGGAAGCCTCTACATGCATATCAAAAACTTACAATGTAATCTAGACACCATATACACTGTGCAGAAAGGCACAGAAGGGGCCATTGTGAGTACTGCACCTGATCAAAGGTGAGGGCCCAGGAAGGCAGTGCAGGCCAGGTCTCAATGGGACTTCTGTAATAATGGTGGAAATAAAAGAAGAACACTCAAATGAGAACAAATAAAGGCTAATAACTCAGAGCTTGCTATAACAACAGGTTATAGCACCACCGTTTGCATTTTGGCAGAAACTCAAAGGCTGAGAGACTAAGAATGCTGTATAGTGGAACAAATGGAAAGTTTCCATGTACCTTGATGGAAGGCTGTTGGCATGAGGCAGCTGTGGGACTTGTTTCCAAAGGTTCTCTCAATGACATAAAGTTTACACCACTAGAGATATTAGATATGTCCTAATATAGGTTTGTCTGGTGATTCAGCATGACCTTAACGTATTAAAATATCATGAAGTGGGCCATTCACCGTGGCATGTGCCCTTAATCCCAGTGACTCAGGAAGACCACAGATTTAAGGCCAGAGGCAGCCTGCATAATTTAGCAAGACCCTGTCTTAACAAGTGGCTGAGGAGTACAGCCCAGTGGCAAAATGCTTGAAATTATGTATGAAGTCCTGCATTCAACCCCCAGAAGCCCCCTCAACACCCACACCTACACACAAATTATAAACTGAGAAATCCTCTACTAAAGAAAAATTTTTGTGTGTGTGTGGTACTGGGGGTTGAACCCAGGGCCGTGTGCTTGAATGCTTTGCAAGTTCTGTACCACTGAATTTCACCTTCAGCCCATTTTTTAAATTTTGAGACAGGGTCTCATTGAATTGCACGGATTGCCTCTGATCTTGAACTTGCGATCCTCCTGCCTCCGCCTCCAGAGTTGCTGGGATTACAGGCATGTGTCACCTTGCCAGGCCTAAAGAAATATTTTTAACCCAAGTTTCCAGGAATACATTTCTTGGGGGCTTCTCCTTATCTAAATATTAGTAGTGTTCTAAAGAAACAGTTTGAAGAATCTCTTATGCTAAAGTCATTCTGTTAGGATCCTCTAACCTACAAATTGACAGCACTCCTTCCTGCATGTAAACCAGGAGATCCACCAGCTCACTCGAGGAAAGCATACTGTGATAAAGGAAGATTTTACCCAGCTTGGAATCCAGGCCTTCCCCAAGAGTTATACAATCTTGTTAATTGTTAAACAGAAGACGCAATTGACATTACCTATTAGCCTCCTTTTACTTTTCTTTCTTACTACATTGCCAACTTAAGGTGTATGAACATCAGCTCACTATTGTCTTCCTACTATATTGGGAATCCAGGGCTCCCAATCAAAGGCAATATATCTCTGTTTCGTAGGCCATGACAGAATTACAGAGTGATCAGTTCAGAAGAATTTTGCTTAAACATCAAATTGAGGTGATCAAGTATCCTCTGGACAGCTCAAATTTTTTCTTCCCTTTCCTGAATATCTGGGAAGAGAGTTACTGGGGAAGATTTTCTTATACTTCTCAGGTTTGAATTTGATCTATGGTGGTAATAAAGGTACAATCCTATATTGGAAAGTATGACTATTTGGTAACGTACTTCACACCTTCACACCTTTCTCTTCTACCATTACTTATTAGAAGACAGTAAAGAAAAAAAAAACTATGACAATAAAAGTATCTTGGGAACACTTATCTGGAAAGCTTATAGTTTGTTTGACTAGATCAACACTATCTTGTGATATTAGTAGCAGTTAACAAGTTAATAGCATTATCTAGTGTACATTGGGAGAAGGACCTGGCAACTCCCTCCCAAAAAATTAATCTGCCATTGAAAACCCTATGCACAGCAGAGAAGCACTGACAATAGTGTTTCCCCTGTTCTACAGAGGGTTGCTATGAGTCGGATACCGACTCGACGGCACCTAACAACAACAAGTGTACATACATCAGCACTTTAATAGGGAGCTCTTGGGTAAATGCTAGTTTGAGAGAAAAATAACCTTCAATATAGGCCTTTCAAATACTGAAGTGAGACTATGGTGATACATTGTTATCAGTAGGAAAATGTTCCAATGACCACTATGTATAGTAAGTTAGTAGCTTCTTATAAAATAATTATGAATATCATATATGGGTGATAAAAACATGATCTAAGTTTTATGTGTGTGTGCGTGTGTGCATGTGTGTAAAATTCCTAGCTTTTACCATATCCCTCCAAAAAATATTCTGTTCATATATCCTTTCTTATAGAGATTTACCATTGCTATGGTCTGAATGTTTATGTCCCTCCAAAATTCATATATGGAAACCTAAATTAACTCAGTTGATAGAGCGCAGTTCTGCAGTATCTGAGGTCTCAAGTTCAATTCCTAGCACCACAAAAATGGGAGAAGGATGTGTCAATCTACTTCCTAAACAATCCCAAAACAATCAGCCATAGAAAACCCTATGAGGGTCTCTATGAGTCGGATGCAACTCAATGGCACCTAACAACAACAACAAAAAATCACCAATATGACAGTAGGCAGACACTTGATCGGTGATTAGGTCATGAGGCTGAGCCTTAAAGAAAAAGGTCCCAGAGAGTCATCTTGCTTCTTCTACTGTGTGAGAAAGCACAGAGAAGGTGCCTTCTATGAACCAGGAAATATGGCCTAATCGGACACTAAATCTGCTGGTGCCTTGATATTAGACTGTTCAGCCTCCAGAACTATGAGAAATAAATTTCTCTCTGTTTTTATTGGACATTTTTAATGTACACCTTAATGTGATTCATTCTGACATGCTTTTCATTGTAGCATTTACATATATGCATTTTGATGTACATTATTCATATAGGTGCCCCTTTACCTTCTTGTATGCTTCCTCCCCACACCCTCTCCATCTAAGTCTTCTCTATCATTTACTTGGTAATATTTTTCTATATGTACTTGAGTTCCAGTTCTGTTTAAGATAGAAACTTTTCCTGTAGTGAACTTTGTTATTATCTTGTCAGAACAATTGCACGCATTTTCTAGACCATTTATATTGACAGCATTCTTAGCTTTCTTTTTTTTTTTCATTTTATCTTGATCTGACCTTTGAATAGGATGTTTCCTTCTTATAATTTTGATTCAGCTCCCACATATGAGTGAGAATATGTGGTGTTTCTCTTTCTGGGCTTGGGTTCGTTCACTTAAAAGAATTTTCTCTAATTCCATCCATTTTGCTGCGAATGCACTTAAGAAATACATTTCTCTTTACAAGCCATCCAGTTTGTGGTATTCTGTTATAGCAGCACAAGCAGACTAAGATAAAAATCTACTTAAGATATAACAAAACAGCTAATACCATAAAATCTTCCAGTTTGGGAAGAGTACCAAGTTCTTTCTCTAATAAAACTTCATAGACTAAAATATTTCCTACCTCTATACGTGGTAGCTAAGATTACTGATCTGAGAAGACCTCCTACTAGGTACTCAGGCAATATTTTTACCTATTTTTGAAAGGCATTTTGAGAGAGATAGGGAGTTAAGGTAAATAGACCCTTGATACGCTCAAAATATTGCCCAGCAATTGTGCTTCTCTAGAAGTAATTTGAAATTGGTCAGACATCCAAGAGAGAAAATTAAGAATCAAACAAAATCCCAATGAAAAACTCAGCATAAAACTTTTGAAACAAGAAAAACCTCTCCCTAATTGTATTGGTTGTGGCTAAGTATAAAAGTCGTCTATATGCTCTGAGTATAGCTCGGTGGTAGAGTGTTTACGGACCAGGCATGAGGTCCTAGGTTTGATCCCCAGCATCAACAAAGAGTAGTCTAACATCTGGACTTTTGGTAATATAATATTTTTCATCAAAATATTCAACATAAAGTAAACATAAAATTACACTTGGTTTTACTAGTTAATTCTGTAAGTTATGTTGTTCAATAAAAGTAAAGCTGCATTTATGGATCTAGATTAGAAATGGAGAAACCTGAATAAACTGATTAGACTTTTATTTCACAGGCTCTTAGTTCACTTCCAATCACCTTTCCCCACAGCTCAGCCCACAAATCTACCCAAGCCCTATTCTTTGGAAGGCAAATTTGATATTAAGATCTTTCATCTTCTTGTACTTGGCAGTTTTGTGAAAAAATTCTTTCATATTTTGCAAAAGTCATTCTTTCAGTGATTGGTATACTGTGAAGTGGGTGAAATGGACCTAGTTCCATAGCAACTTTGGGAGTCTGCCAGGAAGAAATCTCAAGGGACCATCTGCCTGTGATTTGTCAGCTCAGGGAGTTGAGAGGATTGTTTGCCCCAGGAACTGTCTCCTGGTTGTTGCCCAGCTTGGTGCCAACCATGGGAGTATAGTTTCATTTTTATTTTTGCAATAAAGAAATGGTTTCTTGGTTTGGAAGATGTCTTAGTTGTCGAGGAACTTTGGTGCAAATGACTGAATTCCCATGCTCTCTGATTTGACCTTCATTATGAGGTTCTTTGTTTTGGGGGGCACCTAAAAACAGGGAAGAATTAGGAAATCTCTACTCAGAGATGTTCTCATGGTTTTGTTTCTCTGAGATCTGGTTTTAACTGCAGCATAGGTCACATAAGTGTATAGTTCTGACTGTGTCTAAATTCTGAAGCAATTACAAAATTTGCAACTACACAACATAATGCATAGTGCTCTCCCAAACTGGGTGATTCTCAGTTTCTATACAGCACTAGTAATTTTTGGAATCAGGAGAGAAATGCTCTGAAAATGGCCCATGGAGACAAACTGCCCCCAGAATCCCTAGAATGGCTTTGGTAGAAGTTCTACTCTGTTTTCGTTTGACAGGGATTTGTGAGCTCTTTTAAATCTTACTGCCTTTTTCTTGTGAATTCACTTTTGGTTTCAAACATTTAATATTTTTCTTAGATCTTCATGTCTAATTTAAATATTCTTATGGTCAACTTTAAATCTTAAACTGAAATTATAGTGTAAATATGTAAAGGGATTTTAGCTTTCTGCCTATTTTGAATTTGTAGACTTTTTGCCTAAATTTTGTTTCGACTTGTGGTTAGGTCCCATTGATTCAGGTCTGATGCACAGCAACCCTGTGTACAACAAAACAAAACACTCCCCAACACTATGCCATGCCTGATGCAATGTCAGTGCTTTCCTGCTTTTCACAGGGTTTCAATGGCTGATTGTTTCTGGAGTGGGCTTCCCAGTCCTTCTCTCATTGTTGCAGTGCAGGGGATCAAATCTAGGGCCTTAGAGAGCGTAGAGCATCAATCTACCAACTGAGCTAAACTCCTGCTCATATTTTGTTTCAGCTAGACCTAGTTAGCCTGCAGCCGTAGCCCTGTGGCATCCAATCCCGTCAGATCTCGGAAGCTAAGCAGGGTGAGGCCTGGTTAGTACTTAGATGGGACACAGCCTGGGAACACCAGGTGCCGCAGGCTTAGGAAACAGACCCAGAAACCCACTCCCCAAAATCAATCTGCCATTGACAACCCTATGAGCAGCTGAGAAGCACTGACAATAGTGTTTCGCCTGTTGTACGTAAGGTCGCTATGAGTAGGATATAGACTCAACTGCACCTAAAAACAACAACAACAACAACAACAACAACAACAACAGACCTAGTTAAAATGTAAATGTTTGAGTTAACTCCTAAACTCATTTGAGATTGAGAAGAGGAAAAGAAGAAAAAGATTAAGAAGACTTTCTTTAAAAATTAAAATACTATGAGGTTTGCTTCACTTGAAAAAATTTGTTTCACAGCCTACATGAGACTTGTAACTGAAAATCTTTAAGTTAAGCCATATGAATAGCTGACCTTTATTCTTATAAATTTGTTGGTACACTAAAATGTTGTTTAAAATGGTTAGCACCCTCTTTTGTCACCATATCCACTGCAGCTCCTTGGTGATCTAGATGTTTGGATTTAGCAGTCTCACTATTATGGCCTGGGTTTGCTGCCCAGCCAGGGAAATATGAGAATTTATGGTTATCTAGATGGGAAGCTATAGCTTCCCCTTTACATTCACATTAATATAACCTCAATCTCTCTCTAGCTCGCTCACTCTCTCTTGCTCGCTGGCTGTCTCTCTTAAATAGGAAGAGTTTCTAATTGTCTTTTGATGAACTCATAATATTCCAAATGTGGTCTTTTTTAGTCCTAACCCATAATAGTTCAAGCTGGGCCTCCTTTCTTGCTCCTTTCTGCTGGCTCCATCTATACGAATACATACATGTTCTGAGGGTGATTTCTTGGAAACTCAATACACTCATTTCTTTCTCTCAAAAGGGGGGAAATATTTTAAAGGCTAGAGCACACAAAGCTGTTAGGACCAGAATATCCACATTTCGACTTCTATGTTGATCTATGGTCTCTAAAAGTCCCACCCAATAAGATTCTCTTTATAAAACAACTAAAACTTGTAATAAACGAAAACAGGGAGGGAATGGTTTAGGAAATCCTAAGGAGGCATTCCCAAATACTCTTTCAGATTGGGTGAGCATATACAGTATCTTTAAGGGCTATTCATTAAAGTCAGTGATATGAGTAGGGAACAAGCTAGGTGGTTGTTGTTGTTGTTGTTAGGTGCCTTCAAGTTGTGTCCAACTCATAGCAACCTTAATAGAGTATTCAATGGCTGTTTTGAGATTGCCTCAGGAGTGGATTGCCAAATCATTCTCCCACTTTTGTGGTGCTGGGAATCTAGGTTAGAAGAACATAAGTAAATTTAGAGATTGGTTAAGAGGATAGAGAAAGTAATCAGAAGGTAGTCTGAAGGAGGGTTAAACACCTTGGAATCTAGCAAATGAAGAATATAAATGAAATCTATCCCTTTTGATTTCTGTCTGTATTTTTGTATGTTCATATGCATGGGTGCATTGTATATTATGTCTACATGGTACTAAATCGATTTTAAAAATAAATGAGCACTCATAAATTAAATCTCAAATGCTTTCAAATAATATGAACCCAAGTAATTTTAAGTAAGACTTGTTCAATATGTTTTAATAGAAAAGCAGGGTCTTTTGGTCAACAAAATCCCCATGTATTACCTAGGTATTTAATTTTATAGGGCTCCTGCCTAGATGAAGACTGCCTAACACTCATATACCAGTAGATGAAGAATCTAAATAAAAGACATGTCTTTTGATTTTTGTCTGTATTTTATTTATGTTCATGTACATGGATGTATTATATATTGGGTATATCATTATTTTATGCTGTGAAAAGAAAACAATTTGAGATGTTAGCTAGCTACTTTAATTCTGCAAAACTTTTGTGAACAATTCAGACCATTATTGTGAGAAAAATGACACTTGTTTGTGAAGGAATTTGTAGAATTTATGTTGTGGGGGAGAAAGGTAAATAAAACCCAGGGTTTGCACAAATTGTAGAAAGTTTGAGAAAGTAATAAAAGAGTTTTGGAAAGGACTGGCTTTTGTGGAAGATTTGATATGTGATCAAATTGACAAAAATATTTATAGGTTTTTCTAGGGGCTGAGTTTTGATATCAAAGGTATGTTGGTACAAACTAAAGTTTTATCTCTTGTGTTTAAATGACAGATTTTTCTTGGAACATTGAGCTGCTTTTAATAGGACATGGTAAGAGGTTTTTCTTTACTTCTTAGATAACCCTTTTAGAAAATAAAGATTCTACTTCTTGTGTTTTGTGCTTTAATTATTTTTGGGGGGGTTTCCTCAACCTAGTTTTATTTTGTATGATAAATCTTTGAAATATTTGATAAACCATGATTAATTCATATTTGTATTTGTATGAATCAATTTGTTCTAAAACTGCAAGAGATTGCTATAAATCTTATGGGCTTTGGTGTATGTTATCAGCAGTAAGATGTCATCAGCAGTAAGTTTCTTTGTCAATTATAAATGGTCATTGATCTTCAATTATGACTCCTGTATCCACAATTTTGATTCTTCTCTTGTGCACTTATCATCAGGTTTATGGCAAAGACTTATTAGTACTCTTAGAGATTGCTTATCTTCAGTGAAACTTAGTATGAGTGTAAAGAAAAAATCATGTTTCTTAGTTATACAAACTGGATTTGATTCTCTGTTGTTGGTTTTGTTTTGTGTTTTCTTTTGTAAACTTTCTTCTAATGGACTGATGCTGGCTACTACTTAGAGGTAATACCTACATCCTGTAAAATTGAACTTAGAATTGAACTTAATAAAGGACTCCAGGTAATTTTACTCTGAGAACCCCTCCTAAACCTCTTTTTTGCACAAATATGGCTAAAAGAGTTTTAATACTGTCTCTCAATCATCAGTCATTTCCAATGTGGGACCAGATAAGACCAACAACCAAGGAAGATCCTTCCCACCAATGAAGGATAATTAAAACCTAATGACAGAATAGTTGATCAGTAATCTTCAAAAAGGAGTAATGTAAAAGAAATGCCCAGAGTCATAATGGAATATTTTGTATCAATGTTATCAAGAGTAAAGAAAGCCAGGAGGTTGTGAATTAAGTATTCTTAGGGATCATTACCTGATAGTAACTATCACAACAGTTGTCAAAATCACGAGATTGCACAAAGGCCACTCTAACTTGATAAACCTTCCCTTATCCATATAGTGCTTGATAGCCAGTCACTCTTGCTTATCTGCTTGCAAAGCATAGAGGAGTATGCATAGTCATTCATAGCACATGCTACAAAAGCATGAATACTCAAGGTGAAGTAGAAACTCAGATAAATAGTGCCATTCAAAAGATCTTATGGCTAGAGGATGTAAAATGGACACCCTATATAATTTATTTAGCCTGCAGCTCTAGCAATGTGGCTTCTGATCCCATCAGATCTTGGAAACTAAGCAGGCTAGGTCCTGGTTAGTCCTTGGATGGGAGACCACTTTGAAACACCAGATACTGTAGGCTTGGGAGGAGGACCTGGCAACCCACTCCCAAAAATCAATATGCCATTGAAAACCCTATGAATAGCAGAGAAGCACTGATAATAGTGTCTCGCCTTTGTAGGGTCGCTATGAGTCGGATGCTGATTCAACAACACCTAACAACAAACAACATATGATTCATTTAGCCAGATATTGTCTGGCTTTGACTCTCTTGCACACTGCCTGCTTAAACAGCTGACTCCTTTTTAATGTAATACTTATGTGATTACTCTTGAGTCTTGGTGTATTTATTGCACTATTTGCCTGTTTTATCTTAATCTTCTGTGCTCTTATGATTTATTGTAAGAAATATAGTCAATGAGATCTACAACCAGTATGAAACTTATTTTGCTTCACCATTTCCTGTATGGAATAATGGAAAGGAAAACTCATTGCTCCCAGTCTGACTTCTACTGATAACCTTCACTGTTAATTGAATTACCAGTTTTATCATATAACAAAAGTGCTCTTTTAGTGTTAGTTCACAAGCTGGCTGGGAAACCACATTTTCATTCATCTATGCCTTAGTGCAGCAGGAAGTAACCAGATTGGTCATTGCCCAGAGTTCCTCCGAAGGAGAGGAATCAACAAAGACAAAGGGGACTGAAACTGAGAGAATGCCTAAAAAAACCCTGTAAACTGAATCCACTTCACCTGTTCTTCATTCCAGAATATTCTTGACGTAATAAGTTTCCCATGTTCTCATTTCCTGATGAAACCTTCTAGACTTCAAATGTTCCTAGTTAATTTCCCACCAACTTTCCCCACACCAAAGTGCCCAAATATCTTCAAGCCCTAATGTCAGAGAGGCAGACTTGAGATTTGGGTCTCCTGTCTTCTTACCTTTGGCTGTCTAATGAATGAACTTTTTCTCTTTTGCAAAACATGCTGTTTGGGTGATTGGCATCTTGGGAGATGTGCAAAGTGGGCCTGCTTTGGTTAACAGATGTAGCCATAGATCTCACCCCAAATCCACACTAACAATTATATAATTAATGTCATTGGATGTGAAGGGAAATTGGCCCAAGGTAGAGTTCCCTCTGTAATATATGCCCACAGATAATAGCTGAAATCTTGTCCAGGAGAAATTGCTTAACCTCTCTTCTGTCATATTACCAAAAGCTATTTGCACTTCGAGTTTCCAGTTTTTCTTGGTATTTGCACATTTTTACTGCTAAATACTTCACTTTTTGTACATAGTTGTTTTATTTTTGAATTTAGTATTACTACCTTATTTGGGATAGGTTGAAGCATTATAATTCACTAGTTCAACAAGCAGATTTTTCTAACACAGTCAATTTTCAGTTAAAGTATAACACTAGAATCTCATAGAATGAAACATTTCCATTAATTCATTTGCTATTTAAAGCCATTAGCAAGGCAGAACAGTCAAGGGTCACTGACTCCCTTTAGATATAAGATAAAAGCTAAGTTACTTTCTCAAGGTGCCATAACAAACAAGTGAATTTCTATATCAAAAAAGTTACTTGATTCTTAATACAAGGAACTCCTTCTTATCACTTTACTGTGAAGAAACTGGACAGCACAACATTGAGTTAAGCAATGAATAATGCTGTATTGTATGTCAGGATAGCAACGAGGCGACAAAAGACAAATATTCAAAATTAATCTGAATCAGTTATCCTTTTAAATTTATAGTGTTTCTAATAGCACAAATGTGTGCCCCCTATAATTGTAGTCCCTAATCATTAAATTTACTATCATCTTTGAGTCACTGAGGAAGAGGCCACTTAATCTTCCCATTATTGCAGGGAATAAGTTTGAGATAAACTTAGAACTATGCTTCCCTGCAACAGAATCCATAATAGAGTAACAAAGATTTGGCACCAAGACACTGTAGGGCACTACAGTTTCATAAGTATTTTTGTTTTATAATCTACCATGAAGTAAAAACTTTACACTCTTTTTTCAGAGTACTTCTGGGTTATCAGGGCTGGGATTTAGCTCAGTGGGTAGAGTGCTGCGCTGCAGTCTCTGAGGCCCTGAGTTTAATTCCCAGCACCACAAAGGTGGGAGAGGGGCCTGGCAATCCACTCCTAAGGCAATCCTGAAGCACTCATCCATTGAAAACCCTATGAGGGTCGCTATGAGTCAGATACCGACTCGACGGCACCTAACAACAACGACATCTGGGGTGTCAAAATACAAGTCTCTTCCTATTTCTTCTCTGCCAAAAAGTGTGATGCTTTCCTTGAGTATAAAGAATCCTCTAATCATCCTAACTTAACTATATCACCTACTCTCATACCCTAGATTGAAATCTCCAATCCCTGGGCCATGGATTGTACCAGTGTGAGCAGTGGGTGAGCATGTGAAGCTTCATCTGTCTTTGTACAATAAATGTAATATGCTTGAATCATTCTGAAACTCCTCCACAGTCCATGGAAAAATTGTCCTCTATGAAACTGGTCCTTGGTGACAAAAAGGCTTGGGATCATGTTCTACATCCTTCCCACTAAGAATGGGTAGCCATTTAGAAATGGTATCCATTTAGAAGTGGTCCATCCATTTACTTTCTCTATGACTGTTCAGTCCCATACTTCTCTAATACTTGTATTCATCTTTGCCTTTTCTCAGATGACCCACATACTGAGAAGCTTCTCCTTTCCCAATTCTCTAATGGTAACTGGCTGCAGTTTTTCTGAATGGTTATTTTATCCAAGTCCTCCACAATTTCCAGGCACAACTTGATTTTTTTCTCAGGAGTTCAGCCAATCTTACCTCAGTAAACCCTTAAGGGATAAGTTTGTTTTGCCTTTCTCTCTCCAAAATCTGAACTAGAGTGTTATGATTTGAATCAAAATATCCCCAGAAGGTCATGTGTTTGAACATTTGGACCCAGCTGGCAGTACTGTTATGGAGCTTTGGAACTTGGGTGATGTAGTTTTGTAGAAGTGGGTCACTGGGGGCAAGCCTGTGGAAATTTTATATGGATTCTCAGTTCCCTTAACGCTCTATGCTCATGATCCACCATGATGTGAGGTCATCTGCCACCTGCCACTGCCACACTTGCCCTACTTGCCCCATGGCCATGCCTTCCCTGAATCTATGGACTGAAATCCTCCAACTGTGAGCTCCTATAAATAGTTCCTCCAATAAGTTTCGTTGTTGTTGTTGTTGTTGTTGTTGTTGTTGTTGTTAAGTGCTGTCAATTTGTGTTCAACTCACAGTGACCCTTATAGGGTTTCCAATGGCTGATTGTTTCTGGATTGCCTTGGGAGTAGATTGCCACATCCTTCTCCCATTTTCGCAGTGCTGGGAAGTGAACTCATGACCTCAGAGACTGCAGAGCAGAGCTCTACCAACTGAACTAAATCCCAGCCCATAAGTTTGTTTAGGTAAAGTATTTTGCCATAGTGATGTACCAACTAACACATAGGGTCTGAAATTAGAATACATAAAATTATGCATTTCTTGAGTGGAATGATTGCATTTCACAGTTCCCAGTTGTGGGTAGTGCACCCCTTTTAAGTGATCAGATGTGGTATCTTTGGCACAATGGTTAAGATGTATGCTTTAGAGCCAGACTTTCTAAATTCAAATTTTTGCTGCTATCAGTTGTCCTTTGCAATAAACACTTTGCACTTCAGTTACATGTGAGAAAAAGTACATTGACAAAATATAATAAATATTTGTTATTATAGCTAATAATTTTTCTTAAAATTAAAAAATAAACAACATAAATGAAGGAATCTTTTTCTGGAGCATATTTCAACACTGAGAAATCATTATCCTGGGAAACTTGACACTTATTCATCAAGGCTCTAATCAAATATGCTCTGCTGTTTCAAAGCATTGTTTATCTCCTTTGCTCTCCAACACAGCAACCACAAAGTATGCATGGCTAGTTGATTTAAATGAACTAAAATTTAATTTAAAATTCAGTTCTTCTATCATGCAAGCTATTTTCCAAATTTTCCATAGGGGTGTGAGATAAGTGACTGACCATGTTGTGTAGTATCAGTTGTATATTTCCATTAGTACAAAAAGACCTGTGAGATAATACTTTGGTGGTAGCTTTGAAAATTGTTTAAAATGGCTCATGTAAATCTTCACAATACTGTATAGAATTTTGTATTGCTTATATACATGCATATAAGCAGACACACATACACATGTTCGTACCAGATATGTACACACACTTCTTGTATGCCAGGATTTGTGTACCTCATAAAAAGTGAAGGTATCTCATTTTCTGCCTTAGTATCATTTTTAGTTTTTGTCTTTTTGTATTTTTTGAGGTACTGGAGACTGAACCCAGGGCCTCATGCATACATTTTGGCATATGCTCTACCACTGAGCTGTACTCCCAATCATCCTCCCTTTGAGTTTATTTTTTTTTTATTATTATTTTTTTTTAATCTTGGGACAGGATCTCGCTAAATTATACAGGCTTCCACTGGCCTCAAACATGTGATCCTCCTGCCTCTGCCTCCTGAGTTGCTGGGATTACAGGAGTGTGCCTCCATGCCTGGCTTTGTGTCTCAGTTTCAATAGGGCTAATGATATATATATATATATATATATATATATATATATATATATATATATATATATATATATATATATATATATATATATATATATATATATATGTATATATATATATATATATATATATGTGTGTGTGAAACATCTGGCCAATTAGGATATAATTAGTAAATAATCATTGGAAACATAAAAAATAAGGTTTTTCATTGGATTTCTCACAATATATACACAAGCTAATGAGTAGGACACCAATTGTTCAATCCATAGCCCTTGATGCCACAACATTGGAGTTTTGTTTTAGTGATACTATATGAAGTGTTTATAAAAAGTTTTCAATTGTTTTTTCTCAATGGCATAATAAATACTATGCCACAACTTTTTTGGTTTTATATCCAAGTAGACTTCCTCTTGTAGAACAATCTCTACCTATAAGATTTGTTCTGTGTCACTGATTCCTTTTAAAGCTCCTCTCTGTATTTTCCATGTTGTTACAGCCTGATAATATAAATAGCCTTTATACTTGGTTAGTGGTATCTTGATGGTTGGCCCACACTGACTATATCTAATCAATCACTGAAATGTTGGCTCACGAGAGAGCCCAAAAGTGATTAATGGATTCATATAAACTTAGTATGGAAAGTTACAATTATAGGAGAATGGCTTAATGAGCATTTGAGTCTTCATTAAGGATCTAGCTTCCCTCCATGTGCATAAGTAAAGTTCTCCTGCTTATCCTGGTCATTTGATAACCTCTCACAGACTAGCTCCATGAACCAACCTATTTTCAGGCCATTGTTTTATTTTTCTCTTTGAAGAGTAACTTGACTTCAAAGAAACAGAAACAGAAATTCACTTAACAAGTTATAAGTAATTTTCAACTACTAACCATTGTAAATATTTGAGGAGGAGGGAAAGAAGGCAGGAAAGTATATCATTGAACATGACTCAGAATAGAAGCAGATTGAAAGCAATCCTTCAGCTAAATACATCTCTTCAGTATATTTTCACATATGTTCAGATGGCATGCTATACTCCAGTTTCCAGATCCTACATTTCTAAAGCAGAACACATTTTTATTCTTGCATTATATGTAGGTTTAAAAAATATCAGTTGGAATTGTTGGCGTATAGCAAAATCACCCAAGTGAATACCCCACAATATATTTGCATTTCATACATTGAAGTATGTATGGCTTATACTCTGATCTAAATAACTAACACTAATATCAATTATTTTCAAGTTTCCTTTTATTTCTCTCTCCTCCTTATTGACATGATAACATTGAAAGTCTTCACTGGAAATTGGAGGGACATTCAGAAATCTTAGCTTCCAATTGTTTTCCCTTTAAGGAAAATTAAAGCTATAGAAATCTGCTTTAGAATAACCTATATATTATATAATTCATTTTATTCTAGAGACCAAAGGTATTAGGGCAGTTTTTTTGTGAATCAGACTTAGGGGTCAGAATGAAATAGAAATTTTATGTTTACAAATGAAATATGTTCATTTCTTGTAGCCTTCTCTCAGAAGGAATGAATTATATCAATATAAGCCAATAAGTAAATTCATGTGGTAGATGACTCACATGTAGTTCTCTCCTTTTATCACAATAATTTGATATGAATCTTTCCTTTAGCCCACTCATATACAAATTCTCCTCCCTGAACCAACATTATGTGGGTACCTCAGGCCTCACCCTGCCATGTGGGTGGTCCTAATGGTTTTATTCCTGGTAGGCTCCCATGCTTTTAAACTATGCACTACTTTGTTTTGCTGAGTAACAAGTGTATCTGTTAAATCATCATATTGGATCCTGTCTTTTGTGTTTAATTGATTTGACTTAGTTCATCTCAATGTATTAATTTGTTATTGATAACACATCTAACAATATAATTACTGTTAACAAGTAGAAGAAAGGTAATGATTTATAGGGATTTTCAGAGACTCCAACCATAAAATAAAGCAAACAAATCTGTTGTTGGATTTCAAGTTTCTTGAGGGTAGTAAGAGGAGCAGGAATATTTTAAGGAAGAAAAAATAATCCTGAAAGAATGTAGTAGTTAAATGGTATGAATGTTAATTGCGATGATCCACCTACAGTCTCAGCAAGTTATTTTTCTTTTGCAGTGACTTTTGATTAAATGAATGTTAATCTAAAAATATCATTTGTGTTTGACTCCTGGTTACCTTGGAGACACTTTTTCTCTTGTCATTGCCATAGAGACTGAGGGAGCAGCAATGGTTCTCACACTCCATATGAGGTAGCAGTTCATATAGGGAGGGAACAGAAAGCTAGGTGAAGCTCTTTCATTTCTTATCTCATGTTCAAACTTCCATAACTGACACCAGATTCTCTAAGGACACAGGTTGACAAATAGCTTTGAGCTGGACCTGAAATTATTTGGGAGGGTCTGTTAGGACTTTTAGGTCTGTTCCAATTAAGTACCACAGACTTTACTGATTATGAAGGATAAGGATATCCTGCATAATAGACATACTTAGGCCAAAATAAAATAAAATAAAATAACAAATTCCTTCTTTACCCCTTATTCCTCAACTCTCCCACACAGAATGTATCTATTATCACTCCTGAGTCTCTAATTGGTATATTTGCATATTAACAGTTTAACTCAGTGTTTCAGTCCTGTAACAGAAGGTACTCATTCTATTTTCATTGATCTAATTAGCAAATTTACATATTGGAGTCCTTAAACTCCCTACCTTAAGCATTTCTTTTGCATTATTTGAATACTACTGTAAGACTCCAGGATCAGCCCATAAGGGTGTGAGCTTGTTTCCCACTAATTAGCATGCCCTGGCATCCTCTGGAGGTTTTTCAAGTCCTCTTTCTAGGAATTAGATTATTGATGTATTAATTACATGTAATATAGCAGTGATGTTTTCTTTGTCCAGAGAACTCTTGCACAATCAGTGCTATTTTCATAGGCCACATAAAGAAAATCATATTCTCTCTATTCAGGAAGCCCATTTAAGACAATGCATATTTAGGTTGCCTTTTGTAAAATGATACCTGAAAGATGCCCACCAGAAGCAAAATGATACTTTCATTAAAGTTTCACACCAGTTCTATCCTAAGAATTCCAGCTAAATGAAAGGTAGAAAACAACTTGCATTTACATTAGTATTTCTTTTGCATGAGCCTAATTACTGTCAGGAGAGGAGTTTACAAAGTGTTTCCTTTCAAATTAAAGAATAGCCAAAATAAATGGTCATTAGTGCTCTCTGGCTAAGAAAGTTTGATACTTTTGTGTATGAATTATCTTGCTCTATGAACTATGGTATAATTCACAGAAAAATCTCAAAGCCCCTTTTGAAGTTTCTAAAGAGCTGGATAAATAGTCAACAGTAGCAAAATATTTTCAAAAATAAGTAATCATGAAAAATTCCTTCTTAGATCATGATTATGGCTCTATGATATCAATCAGTCTCTGACATAGGATGAAACTGTCATTTCCATTGGATAGCAGGGAGCACACAGGTCCTTCCCTCTACTAAACTGATTGGTCAAGTTTAAGGATATTTTAACAGGCTCCTATGGTAAGAGATGGACATTTTTCTGAGTAAAACAAACAGATTCAGTTTGGAGCACATGCAAGACATAGTGTCTTTGGACCGACTTCCATCTATATGGTCCACCTGAGTGGTAAAACTAAGCCTCCATCTCACCACAAGGAACAGACTTTTTAATTGTTGCTCTTGATTTCTCTCATTTTTTCTTTGCTAGGCTTTAGTTTGATTTTTGCCTCTTCTCTCACCTTTATCAATGCCATTGGAAGGAACCTCTTTTTCCCCACTCTGCCAATCTTCCTGAACATCTAGTGGTATGGGAAAGAGAAACAGGGAAAGGAGAATAGAAATTAGCCAAAATAATACTAATAAAATAGAACAATTAAATAATGCCTTCAGCTGTAGCCCTGTGGAATCCGATCCCATCAGATCTTGGAAGCTAAACAGGGTCGGGCCTGGTTAGTACCTGGATGGGAGACCACCTGGGAACACCAGAAGCTGTAGGCTTGGGAGAAGGACCTGGCAACCCCCTCCCAAAAATCAATCTGCCATTGAAAATCCTATGAACAGCAGAGAAGCACTGACAATCGTGTTTCCCCTGTTGTACAGAGGTTCGCTATGAGTCGGATACCGACTTGACGGCACCTAACAACAACAACAACAATGCAATAATAATTAGGTGAATGTGGTCTCTCTTTCAAAATGTATCATTGTGTAATCACCATTCTTCCTTGTGTGATGACATGAGATACATTGCTTATGTAATGAGAAGTAGTGGGAGAAATGACATGGAAATTTTGATATAGTGCTAGGCTAATACCAAAATGTTTCAGCAACACAATCATTATGATACCATGTCAGTCAATATGATAACTGTACTAAATGGCTCCATCAAACACAAATACATAGCTGGATATGGTGGACACAGACATGATTCGTATCCTGGGCATGATGAAGGATGCAGATCTGAGATTTCATTGTGCTCCTCAAAATGGTATATAACTTAGAACTTATGAATTGTTTATTTTGGGGATTTTCATTTAATATTTTTGAACTGTGGTTGACTATATGTAAGTTAATCCACAGAAATTTAGATCACAAATAAGGAAGGGACTACTATATATGGTTCTGGTGGTTAAGATCAGAAATACAAAGAGCAGGCCGTGTTTGAACATACAGTGTTTGGCCGAAAGGTAAAATAATAATTCAGAATGTAAGTGGCTACACTGGTTTATCTGCGATGTGATGCAATGTTTATTAAGAGAGAGACACAGAAGATGACAAAATTGTAAGCTTCGATTTAACTTCACTAGAAACAAATAAGTATAGCCTGAAATTGCTTTTGAAAATTGCAAAATTTTGAGTATTTCATTTCTTTTTTATTGGAAAATTTTTAATGTACAACTTAATGAAATTCCTTATGACATGCATTTCATTGTGACATTTCCATATATGCATTTCATTGTCATTGCACAGATAAGTTACCCCTTACCCTCATGTGCACTTTCGCCCTCCATCCCACACCCTACCAAAGGTCTCTCTTCCTCTTGTATGTCTTTTTATGGGAATAATTTCCTATATATCCTTGGATCACAATTATATATAAGGTCAAAACCTTTTGTTTAGTGATCTATCTTTTAACATTTTTAGTAATATTGCATGAATTTTCTAGCCTATTTGTATTATTACCATTCTTTGATATTATTGGTATTATTATAATTATTTCCTGAACTATTAAAGTTGTGCTGTGAAATTTGTGGTCATCCTGCTCTGATTCCTCACTCCTCCTTGTTGCTCCTGGACCTTCTTTCATCTCCCATCATTTCTTCCGTTTGTTTGATACCTCCCTCCTCCTTCATGCTCCCAAAATGGTCTCTTCTCCACTAAGTCGGCGTTAGCTTTTTATTATGTTCTGATTTCTATATAGGATTATTTCTGTCTTTGAATTTTGATTCTTCTCCCACATATGAGGGAGAAATTTGTTCACTTAAAATAATTTTCTCCAGTTCCATCCATTTTGCTGCAAATGATATTTCATTTTTTTTAAATTGCTGAGTAGTATTCCATTCTGTATAGGTACCATAGTTTTTTATTCATTCTCCTGTTGATGGGCATTTTGGTTGATTCCATATCCTTGCTATTGTGAAAAGTGCTATACTGAACATGGTGATGCAGGTGTCTCTGTGGTATGATGACACATCTCCCTTTGGGTAAATTCTCCATAGTGTTAAAGGTGAGTCATATGGTAGATCTATTTTTAGTTTTTTAAGATATGTCCATATTGATTTCCAAAGTGATTGGACTAATTTACAGCTGCACCAGAAGTGTAAGAGGGTTCCCTTTTCTCCACAACCTTGCCAGCATTTGTTGTTATTTGTTTTATTGCTCTTGGCCATTCTTACTGGTGTAAGGTAGAATCTCAGAGTTATTTCAATTTACATTTCCCTAGTAGCTAGGGATATTGAGCATTTTTTCATGTGTTTCATAGCTTTATGTGCCTCTTCATTTGAGACCAGTCTGTTCAGTTCCTTTGCCCAGTTGTGTATTGGGTTATTTGTTTTCTTGTGTAATTTTTTCTTGAGCTCTTTATAAATTCTGGTAATTAGACCTCTGTTTAATGTATAGGATGGGAATATTTTTTTTCCCATTCAGTGGGGATTTCCTTGACTCTGTTGATTGTTTCCTTTGCTGTACAGAAGCTTTTTAATTTCATGTCATCCCATTTATCTGTCCTCATTTCAATTTCTTGAGCAATTGGAGTCCTACTAAGGCAATATTTTCCTATACCTATATGTTGTAGTGTATCACCTATCCTTTCTTCTATTAACTTTAATGTTTCTGGTTTTATGTTGAGGTCTGTTATCCATTCTGAGTTAACTCTCATGCATATTGAGAGATGCAGGTCAGTTTTCATTTTTCTGTAAGTGGATATCCATGTTTTCCAGCACCATTTATTGAAAAGGCTATCCTTTTTCCAGTTTACTTTCTTTGCTCTTTTGTTGAAAATCAGGTGGCTATAGATGTGTTGAGATATTTCTATATCTTCTCTTTTGTTCCACATGTCTTCAGGCCTATTTTTGTGCCAGTACCAAACTATTTTTGCTACACTTCCCTGTAGTATAGATTAAAGTCAGGGAATGTGATTCCATCTGCACTAGTTTTGCAGCTTAAGAGTGTTTTGGCTATATGTGGTCTTTTGTGATTCCATATGAAATTTTCTAATCATTTTTTCTAATTGTGTAAAGTTTATCATTGGAATTTTATTGGGGATTGCATTAGATCTATAGATTGCTTTTGGTAGCATAGCCATTTTTACTATGTTGATTCTCCCTATCCAGGAGTAGGGAAGGTCCTTCCACTTTTTAGTATCCTCTGCGATTTCTTTCTTTAATGTTTTGAAATTTTCCTCTTAGAGATCTGTAGAGTCTTTTGTTAGATTGTTTCCAAGGTATTTAATTTTCTGGTAGGCTATTATGAAAGGTATTGTACCTGTAATTTCCTTCTCTTCCTGCTAACAGTTGGTGTAATGGAAAGCTATTGATTTTTCTGTGTTAATTTTGTATTCTGCCTCTTTTCTGAAGGAGTTGATTAGATCTAAAAGTTTTCTGGATGAGGTTTGGGGGCCTTTAGGTAAAGTATCATGTCATCTGCAAGTAATGATAGTTTGACCTCTTCATCACCAATCTATAGCTCTTTGATTTCTTTCTCTAATCTGATTGTCCTGGAGAGTACTTCCATTACTATGTTAAACAGAATAGGAGAGAATGGACATCCAAGATCTTGTTCCAGATCTTAGAGGAAATGGCTTCACTTTTTCTCCATTTAATGTAATGTGGGTTGTACTTCTGTCACAGATGTCTTTTATGATGTTGAGGTATTTGCCTGTTATGCCTATCTTTTCCAGGGCTTTTATCATGACAAGGTGTTGCACTTTGTCAAAGGCCTTTTTAGCAACAATTGTGATGATCATGTGATTTTTGTTTGCAAGTGTCTTGATATGTTGGATTACATTAATTGATTTCCATATGTTGAAAAAGCCTTGCATCTGTGTAATAAATCCCACTTGGTCATGGTGAACAATCTTTTGAATATGTTGCTGGATTCAGTTTGCCAGTATTTTATTAAGGATTTTTGCATCTATGTTCATGAAGGAAATGAGTTTATAATTCTCTATCTTAGATGAATCATTTCCTGGTTTAGGTATCAGGGTGATGGTAGCTTCATAGAATGAATTTGGGAGCGTTACGTCCTTTTCTACTTTTTGGAATAATTTGAGGAAGACAGGTATTATATCTTCTTTAAAAGTTTAGTAAAATTCTGCTGTGAACCCATCAGGACGTGGGCTATTCTTGGTTGGGAGACTTTTTATTACCTTTTCTGATTTGGCATCATGTCTTTCAGTTTGCCATGCTGTGGGGGCTGGTGTGTTGTGATGAGGCTGAAAACTGTGCCACCAGTATCTCATATACCAGCAGGGTCACCATGGTGCATAGGTTTCAGCTGTGCTTCCAGATTAAGACAGACTAGGGAGTAGGCACTGGCAAATTGCTCGTGAATCAACTTGCCATTGAAAATCCTATGGATATTAAAGAAATATTGTCAGTTATAGTGCCAGAAAAATAGCCCCCCAAGTTGGAAGGCACTCAAAAGACTACTGGGGAAGAGTTCCCTCCTCAAAGTAGAGTCTACCTTGATGATGGAAAGAGAGTAAAGCCTCAGGACCTCCATCTGCTGATGTGGCATGACTCCAAATGAGGGGAAACAACTGCAAATATCCATTAATAACTGGAATATGGAGTGTACATAGTATAAATCTAGGAAAATTAGAAATCGTCAAAAGAGAAATGGAGCACATAAACATTGATATCCTAGGCATCAGTACACTAAAATGGACCTGCATGGGCCACTTTGACTCAGATAATCATATGGTCTACTATGTTGGGAATGACAAACTAAAGAGAAATGTGGTTGCATTCATCATCAAAAAAGACACCTCAAGATCTGTCCTGAAATACAATGTTGTCAGTGATAGAATAATATCCATACATCTACAAGGAAGGCCAGTTAATATGACTATTATTCAAATTTATGCACCGACCACTAAGGCCACACTTGAAGAAAGGGAAGAATTCTACAAGCTTCTGCAATCTGATATAGATCAAACATGCAGTCAGGATGTACTGATAATTACTGGTGACTGGAACGCAAAGGTTGGAAACAAAGAAGAAGGTTCAGTAGTTGGAAAATACTGTCCTGGTGACAGAAATGATGTGGGATCACATGATAGAATTTTGCCAGACCAATGACCTTTGCATTGCAAATACACGTTTTCAACAACATAAATGGTGATTATACACATGGACATCACCAGATGGAACATACAGGAATCAAATTGACTATATATTTGGAAAGAGACTATGGAAAACCTCTATATCAAATGTCAATGCAAGACCAGGTGCTGATTGTGGATCAGACCATGAACTTCTCATATGCAAGTTCAAACTGAAGCTGAAGAAAATTAGAACAAGTATAGGAGAGCCATGGTATGACATTGAGCATATCCCACCTGAGTTCAGAGACCACCTCAAGAATAGGTTTAATGCATTATATACAAATCATAGGAGACCAGATGAGTTGTGGCACATCATAAAAGATATCATGCAAGAAGAAAGAAAAAAGGGTATTAAAAAGACAAGGAAAAAAAGACCAAATTACAGGTCAAAAGAGATGCTGGAACTTGCCCTTGAATGTCAAGCAGCTAAAGTAAAAGGAAGACATAACGAAGTTTAGAATCTAGACAGAAGATTTCAAAAGGCACCTCAAGAAGACAAAAACAAATATAGTAATGACATGCAAAGAAGTAGAGACAGAAAACCAAAAGGGAAGAACATGTTTCTCAAGCTTAAGGAAGTGAAGAAAAAATTCAAATCTTGAGTGGCAGTAGTGAATGATTCTATCAGAAAAATATTAAATGATGCAGGACACATCAAAAGAAGATGGGAAGAATACACAGAGTCATTATACAAGAAAGAATTGGTAGATGACCAACCATTCCAAGCGATTGCATATGAAGAGGAACCAATGGTGTTGAAGGATGAAGTGGAAGCTGCCTTGAAAGAACTGGAGGAAACACAAGACTCCAGGAATTGATGGGGTACCAATAGAGATGTTTCAACAAACAGATGCAGCACTGGAGGTGTTAACATGTTTATGCCAATAGATTTGGAAAACAGCTACTTGGCCAACTGACTGGAAGAGATCCATATTTGTGCCTATACCAAAAAAGGGGATCCAATTGAAAGTGGAAATTATCAAACAATATCATTAATATCATGAAGAAGCAAAATTTTACTAAAGACCATTCAAAAGTGACTGCAGCATCATAAAGACATGGGATTACCAGAAAAGCAAGCAGGATTCAGAAGAGGGCAGGGAACCAGGGACATCATTGTTGATGTCAGTTGGATATTAGCTGAAAGCAGAGAATATCAGAAAGATGTCTATCTATGTTTTGTTGACTATGCAAAGGCATTTGACTGTGTGGATCATAACAAATTATGGATAACAGTTCAGAAAATGGGAAGACCAGAGCACCTAATTTTGCTCATGAGGAATCTGTACATAAACCAGGTGACAGTTGTTTGAATAAAAGAAGGAAACACAGCTTGGTTAAGGTTGAGAAAGGTGTGCATCAGGGCTATATACCTTCACCATATCTCTTCAATTTATATGCTGAACAAATAATCTGAGAACCTGGAATTTCTGAGGAAAAACGCAGAATCAGGTTTGGAGGAAGACTCAATAACAACCTGCATTATGCAGATGACACAACTCTGCTTGCTGAAAGTGAAGAGGGTTTAAGACATTTACTGATGAAGATCAAAGATCATAGCCTTCAATATGGATTGCAACTAAACATCAACAAAACAAAAATCCTTACAACTGGGTCAGCACGCAACTTCAAAATAAATAGAGAAAAGATTGAGGTTGTCCAAGATTTTGCTTTACTGGTCTCTATAATCAACACCCATGGAAGCTGCAGTCAAGAAATCACATGATACATTGCTCTAGGAAAAGCTGTGGTGAAAGATCTCTTTAGGGAATTGAAAAGTAAAGATGACACACTGAAGGTGAAGTTGCATCTGACTTATGCCATGGTAATTTTCAGTGGCATCATATGGTTATGAAAGCTGGACATTGAACAAGAGAGACAGAAAAAGAATTGATGCTTTTGAGTTATGGTGCTGGAGACGTCTATTGAATATACCATGGACTGCCAAAAGAACCACAAATGTCCTAGAAGAAGTGCAACCAGAGTGCTCCTTGGACGCAAGAATGGCCAGACTGTATCTTATATATTTTGGGCATGTAGTCAGGAGAGATCAATCCCTGGAGAAAGACATCGTGTTTGGGAGAGTGGCAGGTCAACACAAAAGAGGAAAGCCCTACACCAAATGGATTGACACAGTGTCTGCAACAATGGGTTTAATAAGATCCTGTGCCTGGCACAAAAACGGGAAGTGTTTGGATCTGTTGTACATAGGGTTGCTATGGGTTGGACTTGACTTGATGGCACCTAATAACAACAACATCATTTTGGCATAGGTTTGGGCTTGTTTTGGTCACTTATATCTTCTGAGCTTAGTTTTGTTAAGTCATATGTGTTAATAAATTTATCCATTTCTTCTGTATTTTTGTATTTTGGGGAATAGAACCTCTCAACATAATCCCTGACAGTTTTCTGCATTTCATTGTCGTTGGTGGTTATGGTCCTATTTTCCTTTTTAATATTTACTATATTAGCTTTTTCCTTTTTTCTTTTGATGAGATTGACCAGAGGAGTGCCTATTTTATTAGTCTTTTCAAAGAAACAGCTATTAGTCTTATTAATATATTGACTTATCTTTTTAGAATCTAATTGAGATATTTCAGATTTATTTTGGAAATTTCTTTCTGTATGCTCCTTTTTTGTTGATTTTCTAATGTCCTAAGGTGTGTCATTAGGTCATTTATTTGGCTCTTCTCTACTTTATTGATGAAGGCGCTTAATGCTATAAACTTCCCTCTTAAAAACGCATTTCCTGTATATCATATGTTTTTGTAGGATGTGTTTTCATCATCATTTGATTGCAGGAACTTTTTAAATCAGTTTTTGATTTCTTCAACAAACCATTGGTCATTCAGCAGTGTATTATTAATCTCCATAAGTTTGTAAAATTTCTCTAATTATTCCTGCTTTTGAGTTCCAATTTTATTCTGTTGTGGCCTAATAAGGAACAGTGGGTAATTTCTCCTTTTTTGTATTTATTGAGGGAATTCTTATGGACTAGCCTATAGTCTATCTTGGAAAACGTTCTGTGTTGTGCTGAGAAGAATGTGAATGCTCAGTGTGTGGATGGAATATTCCGCACATATCTGTGGGATCCAATTGGTTTAGGGTGGAGATTAGATTCATCGTTTCTCTGTTGATTTTCTGTTTTGATGACCTGTCATTTGGTGAAAGTGGGGTATTGAAGTTTCCCATTATTAGTGTGTGTGGTCCAATAAAGTTCTTTATGTCCCATAAAGTTCATCTTATAAAGCTAGGTGCCCCAGTATATTTAAGGATATATATTTAGAAGCATTATTGGTGCCTTGATGATTGTTCCTTTTAATCATATGTAGTATCCTTCTTTATCTCTTCTAATTAGTTTTGGATTGAAAGTTAATCTATCTGATATTAGAATTCCAACACCTGCTTTTTCTTTGTTTCCCCCCTGCTTGGTATATTGTTTTCCAGCCCTTAATTCTCAGTCTATTGCAGTCTTTGTGAGTTATATGGGTTTCTTAAATACTACATATTGAAGGCTTATGTTTTTTCATCCAATTGGCCTGTCTCTGTCTCTTAATTGGTGAGTTAAGACCATTTACATTAATAGTAATTATTGAGAAGCGACTTTTATTATGTATCCAATCATTACATGTTACTGGTTTTTGATTCATGGTTGCTTTGTTCCTTTCTTGGTTTCCACTGATTTCAGCTGTTTAATTCTTTGAGTTTTCTGTTTAGGGTTGTCTTATCTCCCTGGGATTTGATAATTGACTTATAGTCCTCTGTAGAGCTGGCTTGGTGTTTGCAAATCATTGGAATGTGTCAATATCATGGACTGTCTTATACTCCTTATCTATTTTCAAAGATAACTTTGCTGGATATTGTATCCTTGGTTGGAAGTTGTTCTTTTTTAAGATGTGAATTGTCTGTGACCAGGCCTTTCTAGCTTTCAATGTTGATATGGAGAAATCTGCATTTTAATGGGTCATCCTTTAAAGATTATCTGGGATTTTTCCCTTGCAACTTTCAAAACAGTTTCTCTGGTTTCTAATGAAAGCAGTTGTGCTATGATATTTATTGGGGAGGACATGTTATTGTCTACTATGGGTTTGGTCCTGTTTATTTCAGTTGTGTATGTATCCAGATCCTGGATTATCTCTGAAAAATTTTCCTTGAGGATATCATAAACTAGATTTCCTAGTCCTCTGGTGGAGCTTTCCTCTCCTTCAGGGATACCCTGAATTCTTAAGTTTCATTTTTTCATTCTGTCTTAGGCTCCTTGGCAATCCTTTTAAAATTCCTTCATCATCATTTCCATTTCTAACTGTAAATATTCAACTCCTTGGATTGAATCCTCAGAGTCTGAAATTCATAGCTCAGCTTCATCCAGTCTGGATGAAAAGGATTCTTTTGCAGAGTTTAATTCATTTAGCTTGGTTTGCATGTAAAGGATTCCAGCTTGACTTTTCCTGTTCATTTCTAGCTGCAAGGAAAGATATTTTCTTTTCAAGGATTTCATGGGTGCTGGTGTTATGAGTTTTGATTTCTCTTAGCATATTAATAACCAAATCTATGAATTCAAATCCAGAGGTCTCTAGGAGTTGGGATTCATTGGAGGTATTTGTTTGGAGGCTTCATATGCAGCTTGTCCCTTTTTGCTTTTTTAGTCTTCTGACTCTGTTTACCCATTATTTGGTCTGGGAATAAGGTTTCATCTCCCCCAAGTGTGCAGAACTTCTTCTTCTGTTGTTTCTTTGAGTTTGTGTGATAGTGAATGTCTGGTACTTTATTTTCACTCTTCAACCCCAGACAAGGACCTGGTGCAGGCTCTGTATTCAGTTTTACCCCATTTAGATTCCCTCTGATCCCTGATATCCCAGTCTTTGATTGGTCTACTGAGTACAGCATGATTCCTGGATTGTCTACTCTGTAGGGTTCTTATTCTTGTTCACCAGACCTACTCAACTTGATGTGGTCTTAGTTTTTAATAGGTTCTTCTAGGTTCAGTGGACTATGAGCTTGTGATGCTCTTATCTGCATCCTGGACTCTCCACTCCTTAGTTTCCCTCTGTCCCATTCACTATTCCAATGGGGCTGGGGGATGGGGAGGTAGCAGATTCTGTTTCTCTACTGGGGCATGAGGAGGGAGAGGGTATGGGGAAAGAAGAGGGAAAAAGAGAGAGAACAGAGACTAATAGAAAGTAAAATTAAAATTAAAATATAAAATAAGCTAAAGCCAAAGCAGATATATAAAGCAAAAAACCATACACATGCAAACACAAAAAAGCACCTGTATATACTCACAAGAGGTATCTGATCAATAGAGTGAATAAGGGAGTATTATGTACTAGAGAGCTCAGTCTATGTTGGTTTTCATGCTATCCACAGCAGACTTCAGTCGTCTGAGATAGCCCTGCCTCTCTTCCTTCAGGCTGCTGACCTTGCTGCAGGAAAGGGGATTTTCCCTGTCAGTTCTTTTGTTAGAAGCAGGCTGACTTAGGGGGCAGGGCTTCTGCACAGCTTCCCTCTGCCAGGTGAATGTGGCAGGGAGCCATGTAGTCTCTCATGCTGAAGCAGGCCACTGGGTGCTTTCAGAGATTCTCCCGTGGGAATTTTCCAACCTTGTTGTATTATCAGAGAGGCAGTGCAACATGTGATGACCTCCTGGGAATTTTGCCTCCCCTACAAAGTTCAGGTGCTGTGATCCCAAGTCAGAGATCACTGCCCCAAAGACTGTGGCAGGAGCATATGCCTTACGTCTTAATGCCAGAGTCTCTATCCACTCACACGTTCTGAATCCCTTTGGGGTCTCATCACTCCCTTCCTGTAGTGGGCCAGATGATATCTGTCCAACCCTGGTGAATCTGTAGGCTGTCTGTCCATATGTCAGTTGCATACCACACTGCCCTTGCACAAGGCACTGCTGTGCTCTCTGTAGGACCATGATTGAGCTCTGTATGCACAGAACTCAGCTGCTTCCACAGACCCTAGCCAATTCCAGGGTGCAGTGAAATATTGAATTGCCCCCAGTGGATATGGGGTCCAAGTGCCTGTGTGTCTGTCTGGATGTTGTGCATGTAACTGCCTTTCCACAATAGGAGGGAGGGAGCCGTACTGCAGCTAGACTCTGGGCTTGCTCCACAGGCGCACATTCCCAGCCCCTACAGCGTTTACTCCCTGCACCCACATTGGGATGGGTAGGTTGATAATGTTTCACCTCTGGTTGATCTGAGGCCTGCATTCCTGCATGATGCTTTTGGACCACAGTAGTCTTGCCATCTGCACTGGCAGTGCCCATAGATATGGCCACTGAGCCTGATGTTTCAGGCTATCTCACCAGTTCTTCTCTATGGAGCGTACTGTTCATGTCCGTTGGGCAGGATGTTGGTGTGATGCCAAGGCTGTACTCTGTGTAGGATGAGAGCACCTGTGGATGTGTGCATGGATTCTTCTCTGAGTTGGATTCTCTCTGTATTCTGTGGTCTGGGAAATGGTGACTCAGCTGGCACTTTTTGTGTAGATCTTCTGGGCTTTGATTTGAGATCTCGTTGCACCCCTGGTTCTCTCCTCGTCTCTAATCTAGTATATTACTCTGTCTGTCTAGTCAATGTGTGATCTAAACTGCTATTTAAGGTTTCATTTTACTCCAGATCAGAAGGCATGTGCTATCTGTCCAGCATATTTTTTCCCCAAATAGTTTTCTAGTACTTCATTTCTTTTTTCGAGGATTTTTCCTCAGTGGCATTTTAAAACCATTTTCCAACCATGCTGTGAATGATGTTGTTCTTATTGAATATAGCTCATTGTGGAGTGCTACTTTTTCTCATTTTAAACATTCTGCTCTCTAGTAGATGGAGCCACACACAAAGGTTTATATGTAAATGAATCATGAAGAGAGAAGACAAATATTCCATTCAATATTCAAGGGTTTAAATGTTCCAAAGAAGAAGACACCCGAAGCATACTTTTGTGTTTTGTTGGTGTTTTTCGGTGCCATCAAGTTGGTGTCCAACTCATATTGACCCCTATATACAACAGGTGAAACACTATTGTTAGTGCTTCTTACAATCTATGTAATTTATTTTATATATAATAAGACATCTCTAAAGTAATGGCTACCCTTAACCATATCTGCAGGTTTATTCCACTGATGAATTTCAAAGCGAAGGATTTTCACCGCTGTTCTAATTCCCCTTTACAAATCATTTATCACTTATGCAAAGCAGTTAAAGTAGTCAGATAGCTGAGAAAGGAAAGAATAATTCTGTCTTGTTTCTAGAAATTCTTCCTGTTATGTTCACCATATTTGATAAAGCTGTTAAGAAGGATTTATTGAATCTCTCTAAATAAGCAACATGCAATGCCATTGAAGCAGGCACCAAAAATTGTATTTTCTGGATGAATATGTGAATCAAACATATTGCTTTAGAACCATGAAAATGAAAGAAAATGAGCTATACATTTTGAATACTGGCTTTTCAGGAAGACAACACATAGAGACAGATGATTTTTGAAAATATACTCCATTGGTATTTATTAGAGATCTTTAGTCTCTAAGCCTGACATACTTTTGAGGGTAATATGTTCTCTTCCTCCAAGCAAATATTCTCTACTATGTACTAATAGAAATCTTACTTGCCACTGCCTAGTAACTTACATGCCACCTTTTGAAAGCTAGAGAATTATAACACATGGTATGTATGACATCTCACTTTGCAGGATTCTGAAAAACACATTCTGCCCACTCCTACCCAAAAATAAGATAAAGCAAACAAACTCCCAACACAACACCATCAACAACAAAAAACATCATAAATGTCATTAGGCTATTATCAGACTATAAGCTCAGGTAATGACTTTGATCATAACAGTGACTGATTTGTTTCAAAGTGTTTGTAACTAATTAGATGAGGTTATATAAAGTGTAGACATTTCTCTTCATCTCCAAATGTTTTGCTGGGACCTCCCATAAGTAGGGTTAAACTACTCAATCAGAAAACTAGATAGGAAAAATTTAAATATCTGTGGGATTATAATGATTTAATTTTATAGAAAATGATTATGACTCAGGGGAATGTTTAATATACTTATGTTTACAACGTATACTGTTGAGTAAAGGAATATCTACATACCTTTGTGTCTGAGACGAGGCATGCTCTATAGTTCCTGGGTTAAATAATCAAGAGAAACAGGAAAAAGTGTAGCTACCTATTCCTGGGAATATTTACTAATGGAAGGTAATTCTATGAACCAAATAAGTGGCCTATTATCAAGAATATAAGCTTGCTTATCAATATTGCCCTTGAGACCGTCATTTTCTGTACCCATCAACTCAAAGTTAAGTCAGTATTTTCCCAGTCCCAAACAATTCCCCCACCGGCTTTAAAATCAACGAGCCCAGTGTGTAAAAGTACTATAAGTAACTTCCCTGATCTTCCCCTTCTGAGATTCCACTATAATGTCAAAGTCTAATAAGCTTAGTATTGCTTGACTAAAAGGATTTTCTGATGGTATTTTGCTGAAATAGTGCTTGACCATCCTGACCCTCAGGGTTGTACCAACATCCTATTAAGACAATCTTGCTATTGCAGTTTAAGACTTGATTTAGAAGAACTCATATATCCATGGCCTCAAGCTTAGGGAAATCTGTTCACATTTAAGACTGAGATAGGCTCTGTGTTGGGTCTAAGCTCTGATTTTGAATCCTGGTTCCAAGTGATAAGTTTATTTCATCTGATAGGAATGAAGAACAATTTTGTCAATTGGAATATTATTTCATATTTAAAAATTCTTATCCTTTGTAGAAAATCAATCTTGTCACTATTCTTTATTTCTCTACCTGCCATAGCTACTTTTGTTACAAGTATATAAAACAATTTTCATAACAAAAAGAACAGGTTTGATGGGTTTATAAGAACTGGACCAGAGCACTGACAAGGTCAGAAGTGATCATCAGACTGGTAAGTTTACACAGTGAATCTTGTTTTGGATCACTTCATCAAAACTCCTCAAGAAATTCTCTCAGTCTGTCTCATTTCATCCATGAGAGCCTTCCTCAGACAGAGATCTCTCTAAGCTTTTGCCCTAATGGAAATTGTAGGATTTATGCAACTGAAATAAGAGGTGGGTAACTGTTGGTTAGAGGCCCATAGCTGTTAGAGTCCCACACACAAGCAACAGAGTCAAGAGACTACTGCTCTACTCCCTTAGTTTCTTCCTGGTGAAAAACTATGCTCAAATTAGGCCAGATTCCTGTGACTTAAATGCCTTTAGACTAAAATCATAATTCATGTGCTTGTCTCTGTCATAATTTCATGAAAGATAATGTAGAACCACGGCAGTTCTTTGGCAACGTTGATATGTACAGAATTGTTCATTTAAGAAATTATTAGAATGATAAAGGATTAACATTTCCAAATTTCAAATTCTTAATACTCTACATTTTTATTGAAGTATGAAAACCTCTGAAATATATTTAGACTCAAAATTTCTTAAAATGTCCTTAAATAATTTGAAACACTTTATTTCTCCTTTATATCTTTCTAGCCACATCCTGAGCCTCACAGTCTTTTCTGTGAAGATTTTTCCCCTACCCTATGTCGCTTTTTGCTCTGACCCAGGATTTTTCCTTTCTGGCTAACAGGAACCCCTCAGTCTATGCTACCTCTTAGACTATTTAAGAAATAACTGTTTACATATTGTATAGTAACAAGGAATTTTAGATTCATCAATTTGTGTTTTAAGGAAAAAATACAGACATTTAAATTAGGCACATACCTATAATCCCTGCACCTCCAGAGGCTGAGGCAGGAGGATCATGAGTTTGAGGACAGAGGCAACATGTGCAATTCAGTGAGACCTTGTCTCAAAATGAAAAAATATATATATATATAAAGGGCTGAGGGTACAGTTCAGTGGTTCAGGACTTGCATAGCATACATGAGGCCCTGGGTTCAACCCCCAGTACTACTACTACTACTACTACTACTACTACTACTACTACTACTACTTCTTCTTCTTCTTCTTCTTCTTCTTCTTCTTATTATTATTATTATTATTATTATTAGAAGAAGAAGGAGGAGGAGGAGGAGGAGGAGGAGGAGGAGGAGAAAGTGTCAATTTGAGTTTTTTTTTCCTTTTTGAAAAAGAAACTTTGGCACCTAAAGGGGAATTTTAGCCTTCTCTAACTGTCCCCAAGTCTTTTGTTTCAATATCTTATAATTTGCTTCAAAATTGGACATAATCCTACACTCTATGGTGCAGAGAATATTGTGGAAATTGGACAGCAAAATTAAGGCCATATAACTCTTTGCGTAAAAAATTCTAAGAAATTGTGCAGATAGATATTCCAAATAGATCCAATTTAGAGACAGTAGGGTCTTGTTCTAATAGAATGTACTAGAGGAAGAATTTTGTATTTATATTCCTAAAGATCTTTCTATGATCTTTCTCATTATGAAATATATTTCTGATAAATTCCACCATCTCTCATTCTGTGAGCTCTTTAGATTGAAGATGGGCTATTAGGTATTGCCTTTGCCACAAATTATAATGCATTTAGTGACATAAAACAATATACATTTATTAGTTTATAGCATGGCAGTGTGCTTTGACAAAACCAGCAATGAAAATAATCTGCTAGTACAAGGGAATTTATAATCACTAGTAATCTAATCATGGAGTGACATCCCTTCAGAGTTGATGTATTGTGTTGAAAAGAAACAAATTATTCAACGAGGTAATCTCAGTGACTAGGGAGGTGGAGGCAGGAGGATCTCAAGCTTGAGGCAGAGGCAGCCTGCATAATTTAATAGGACCCTGTCTTAAGATTAAAAAAAAAAAAAACACAAAGAAGATATTAGTGCTGCTCAGTGGTAGAGCATTTGCAAAATTTGTACAAGGCCCTGGTTTCAGCTTCTCAGTACTGAAAAAAAAAAGTGAAGAAAAAAATTACTCAAGAGGCAATTACTCAATACTATAAATAGGAGGGCCTGCAGCCATAGCACTGTGGCTTCCAATCCCCTCAGATCTCGGAAGCTAAGCAGGGTGGGCCCTGGTTAGTACTTGGATGGGAGACCACCTAGGAATACCAGATACTGTAGGCTTGGGAGAAGGACCTGTGAACCTACTCCCAAAAATCAATCTGCCATTGAAAAACTTATGAATAGCAGAGAAGCACTGAAAATAGTGTTTCACCTGTTGTATGTAGGGTCACTATAAGTGGGACACAGACTCTATGGCACCTAACAACAACCAACATAAATAGGAGGAGGCAGATATTTTTAGGAGTCATTTTCTAAGCTACTGTCTTCAAGCACTTCAGTTTCTATGTTTAAATAGGGTATTCTTGGCTTCTGTTTTAGAAGTAGTATACACGCCCTGATCATTATCTTTTTTATAGTATTTGGCTATCTTGAAGTCCTAAGATTTATAATTTCCAGAGCCTTAACTTATACAGCATAGCTCATTTCCCAGAAAATGCTTAATTGACCAATCAAATAAGAAAATATGATACTTAACAGATGTTGGAACACCTACCATTATAAATTCTCCTTAGAACTATTACTCATCAAAGGCTTGTAAGAGGTACATTGACTATAACCCCAGGCAATAGGAGTCTATCATTACTAGCTAACCGTAGACAAAAAATAAGGAAAGGGTGCTGAAGAACTAGAACTTTTCTCTTCCTGAAATAAACAATACTAGGACCAAGCCTACTACTGTGCCATGGGTTTAAACAGTTCTGGGAATGGACCTCAAATCAATCCACTGTTTTTTTTTTTTGTTGTTTGTTTGTTTTGTTTTTTGTTGTTGTTTTGTTTTTTATTTTTTTATTGAAAATTTTTAATGTACAACTTGATGTGTTTTTTTTTTTTTTTTTTTTTTTTTTTTTTTTTTTTGGTGGTACTGCGGGGTTGAAACCAGGGTCTCGTCCTTGCATGCTTTGCAAGTACTGGACCACTGAGCTGCACCCCCAGGCCACTTTTTTTTACTGCTTTTTTTTGAGACAGGGTCTCAGTAAATTATGCAGACTGCCTCTGGTCTCCAGCTTGTGATCCTCTTGCCTCTGCCTCCCAAGCAGCCGTGATTATAGGCATGTGCCACTGTGCCTGGCTAATGTGTTTCATTCTGACATGCTTTTCATTGTGACATTTCCATATATGCATTTTGTAGTACATTACACAGGTAAGTTTCCCCTTACCCTCTTGTGTACTTCCTCCCCCCATCCCACCCCCCCACCGATGACTTCTCTTCCATTTACATGTCTTTTTGTGGTAATATTTTTCTTTATATCCTTGAATCCTGACTATGTTTAAGATTGAAACATTTTCTGTAGTGAACTATCTATTACATTCTCAGTACTATTACCTGAATTTTCTAGCCCATCCGTTTTATTACCATTCTTTGGTATTATTGGTATGATTGCATTTATTTCCAGTACTATTAAAGTTGGGCTGTTCACCCTGAGGTCGACCCCTCTACCATTCCTCACTTCTTCTCCTTGTTCCTCATTATTCCCCTCTCCTCTCCCAGGATTTCCTCCTTTTGCTAGATACCTTCCTTTTTCTTTTGCAGTCCCCAAATTGACCCTTCTTTGCTAAGTTGACTTTAACTTTTTATTATGTTCTGACCTCCACAAAGGATTTTTTCCTTATTTTAATTTTTGATTCAGCTCCCATATATGAGTGGCTTGTGTTCATTCACTTAAAATAATTTTCTCCAATTCCATCCATTTTGCTGCAAATGATATTTCATTTTTTTAATTGCTGAGTAGTATTCCATTCTGTATAGGTAACATAGATTTTATTCATTCTCCTGTTGATGGGCATTTTGGTTGATTCCATATCCTTGCTATTGTGAAAAGTGCTATACTGAACATGGTGATGCAGGTGTCTCTGTGGTATGATGACACATCTCCCTTTGGGTAAATTCTCCATAGCGTTAAAGGTGAGTCATATGGTAGATCTATTTTTAGTTTTTTAAGATATGTCCATATTGATTTCCAAAGTGATTGGACTAATTTACAGCTGCACCAGAAGTGTAAGAGGGTTCCCTTTTCTCCACAACCTTGCCAGCATTTGTTGTTATTTGTTTTATTGCTCTTGGCCATTCTTACTGGTATAAGGTAAATCTCAGAGTTATTTCAATTTGCATTTCCCTAGTAGCTAGGGAATGGGAGAAGGGCCTGGCAATCCACTCCCAAGCCAATCCTGAAACAGTCAGTTATTGAAAACTCTATGAGGGTTGCTATGAGTCTGATACTGACTTGACTGACAGCACCTAACAACAATACTACAAAGAATATCAGAAAGATGTCTATCTATGTTTTATTGACTATGCAAAAGCATTTGATTGTGTGAATCATAACAAATTATGGATAAAACTTTGGAAAATGGGAAGACCAGAACACCTAATTGTGCTCATGAGAAATCTGTACGTGGACCATGAGGCAGTTGTTCAAATAGAACAAGGAAAAACTGAGTGGTTTAAAGTTGAGAAAGGTGTGCATCAGGGCTGTATACTTTCATCCTATCTCTTCGATTTATATGCTGAGCAAATAATATGAGAAACTGGACTTTATGAGGAAGAACGCGGCATCAAGATTGGAGGAAGACTCATTAACAACCTGCCTTATGCAGATGATACAACTCTGCTTACTGAAAGTGAAGAGGATTTAAAACATTTACTGATGAAGATCAAAGACCATAGCCTTCAATATGGGTTACGACTAAACATCAACAAAACAAAAATCCTTACACCTGGGCCAGCAAGCAACTTCACAATAAATGGACAAAAGATTGAGGCTGTCCAAGATTTTGCTTTGCTTGGTTCTATAATCAACACCCGTGGAAGCAGCAGTCAAGAAATCAAAAGATGCATTGCTCTAGGAAAAGCTGTGGCAAAAGATCTCTTTAGAGTATTGAAAAGCAAAGATGTCACATTGAAGATGAAGGTGCATCTGAGTCATGCCATGGTATTTTCAGTTGTGTCATATGGTTGTGAAAGCTGGACATTGAACAAGAGAGACAGAAAAAGAGTTGATGATTTTGAATTGTGGTGCTGGAGATGTCTATTGAATATACCATGGACTGCCAAAAGAACCAACAAATCTGTCCTAGAAGAAGCGCAACCAGAGTGCTCCTTGGAAGCAAGAATGGCCAGACTGCATCTTATATATTTCAGACATGTAGTCAGGAGAGATCAATCCCTGGAGAAGGACTTCCTGTTTGGGAGAGTGGCAGGACAATTATAAAAAGGAAAACTTCA